>VZQC01002563.1:262709-278690 GCA_009823505.1 Rhizomys pruinosus | reverse complement strand
CAGAGCTCGTGCATTCTGCCAAACATGCTTTCCATCTCTTAGTCTTTCTCAATATTTTCCATGGGGAAGTTGACTGTTTTGAGCAGAAGTTCACTGTTTCAGTCAGTTCTTTGATGCAGTATTTTCTGTTGTTGTTGTTGTTTCCAAAATGCATTATGCCCAACTGCTTTGTACAAAAGCTCAGGGGGCCCTACACAAGAAATACTTACAACTGGGTAATTGGCACTAGCATCCACAGATGAGGGATACCATTCATCGTTTGTTTTTCTGGGACTGTGTTACTTCACTCAGCATGATGTCCTCTAGCTCCAGCCATTTTCCTGCAAAGCTCGTGATGTCGTCTTTCTTTACTGCTGCATAGAATTCCATTGTGTAGATGTACCACATTTTCTCTATCCACTCGTCAGTTGAGGGGCATTTAGGTTGGTTCCAGCTCCTTGCTATTGTGAAGAGAGCTGCAATAAACATGGCCGTGCATGTATCTCTGTGGTGGCGTACCTTCTTTGTTTTTTAAATTGTCATTTATTTATTTACTTATAGGTGTGTATGTGCATATGTGTGTGCAGGTGTTCATACATAGAGGCCAGAAGAGAGCATCAGTGTGTCCTCTTTATCACTTTCCACCTATTCCTTTGAGGCAGGGTCTCTCTGTGAACCTGGAACTTGCATTTTTCTTTTTGTGCCTAGGCTGGCAGCAAGCAAGTCCTAGTGATCCCCCTGTCTCTGCCCCCTAAGAGCTGGGATTACATGCAAGTGCAAGATGTCCAGCTTGTTACCTGGGTGCTGGGGTCTGAACTCTGGTCTTCACGACTGCTCAGCAAGCACTCTTAATCACTAAGCCATGACTCCAGCCTCTCTAGGTCTATTTGTATGGAGTGAATTACCCCTGGTTTGGGGGGGTCACATAGTCCATTTCTTTTCAGTCTCGTGGCTTGTTATTGGAGGCTGTGCCTTGTGGATTTTATGCTGTAGCTGTGACTAGATAAAGGACTGCAGAACTGGAAAAGCATTGCTTAGGTAGGTCTGAAGGTGTTCCTGGAGGATGTTGACTCTGGGACTTGGACTGAGGGAGAGAGATCACATTGAGCAGCTTCTCTGAAACCAGCAACATTATGATTGCTTCCGGCAGACTTGACTCCGCCCTCAGTGCCGCTCAGGAAGAAGAACTGTGGAACAATAGGGACTTCCTGCCTTGTCCTTAGATATGAACCTGTGGGACATGACTCTGTGGCCCTGCAGCCTAGCATCATGGATTCTATTGACCCACTTCGATCATGGCACAAAGCGGACCCCTGTCCAGGGTGAGCTCATGTCTACATAGCCCTGGGCAGAGGACACAGGACCTGGGATAAGATTAGACCATTAGTTACGATGGCTGCCGCCTACCTTCATGGTCTCCTGGCCAACCATCCTGCCGCCTGGGGCCGGAGTGACCCACTTCTCTCTGAACCTCTACCTCTGTCCACACCTCTGTCTCCACTTGCCTGCTTCTGTTGTTTCTTCCCCATCCCTGGGTGGTGACATTCTCGGGGCAAGGGTCATAACCTGCTTTCCTCTGATTCCCTAATGCCTGGCACAGACCCTGGCAGTCAGGGTTAGCTGTGGATGAACCTTCATCTGGTGGGGAAAAAAATCCCTATTTATGCATTCATGTAGTCCTTTGCACAGTGCTCTGGGTACTGAGTAAAGGAGACAGGTCAGGCAATGTCCTGGATTTATAACCCGGTAGGAGAGAGGTACCAAAAACCAGGAGGACGGGTGCTGGCAGGTGCCACCCGTTGCTGGAATGTCCTATTCTGTGGAAGAGCTGAGAGCTATGTTCTTGTTGCTTATTCAAGAGGCCCCAACAGAGACAAGGATGACCATGTCTACCACCGAGCTGGTTGAATCTTCCAACAAGGACCCTATGTGGATATAGTTCAGTACAGTTATCTGCGAGCTATGTTTCAAATATGCAGATGAATGCAAATTGTCCCTTCCCTTAAGAGACTTACTGTTTCTAAGAACAGACATTAAAGTGCAACATTTAACACAATACAAAAACAGTCTGTTATAATTCAAGGTGGGGAGGACTCAGGGGATCTTTAGAAAGTCTTGCATGGAATTTTGACTCAGAGAAGCTGTAATCAGACAGGACAGTTGAGATTCCACGTGGATATGACCCGGGCACTGTGACAGCCTCGCAAACCCACATGTCCTTGTGGGGTTACACTGAAGCTGGCTACAGGGGAACATGGGGCAGAGGCTAGGGCTCCTGGTTCCTCCCCAAGCCTCCAGGGCTCTGAGCAGCTACAGAAGCACAGGCCAGCAGTGGAGTGGAAACAAATAGCTCTGGTGTGCCGTCTCCTCTGCCTCTTCCTGGTGCCCTCTCGCAAGCCCTAAGCACAAGATGATCAGATATCTTCCAGGCCCTGCCCTCTCCCTCTGCTGGTGCCTGAACTTCATGCATAAACACACCTTCAGGGTTCCCCAGGTTCCCCTCTTCTCTGTGTCTGAGTCTTCCTCCGGCCCAGGATTGATTCTGGCTGGTAGCCATGTCTCTAGACTCAATGAGAATCGTCTGCCCTTGTAAGCTTTGCACACCCAATGCCCAGGGTGCTGCACCCAACCTGCCAGCATTGCTACTGTGCATCACTCCTGGCTGTCCCTTTACACAAGCAAGAAATCCACTTAGCAGATATTCCAAAGTAGAACCCTCAGAGCGCATGGGCTGCTGGGCAGGTTGGTTGCCCTTTCCACATCCTATTAAATGCAAAGTGCTTCTCCAGGGTGTCTGGGACACCTGAGTGCACAATAACATCAATTAATTGAATTGATGAGCCTAATTTCCTGGGTTATTTAATTTGGGTGGAAGATAAAACAGTGTTTGGAACTCGCATAGTGAAGGAGAGAAAGAGCTGCTGCATCAGAGTGGGAACACTGCGTGTTCGTGTGCTCTGGCTCAGGGATTTAGTACAGCTTGACAACTGGCCCTTTCTTAGCCAGCCATTGAGATGCAGTGAAAACAGCTCCTGGCCCAAGACCAGAAAACCGTGGGCTTAGTTCAACACCGCCAGGCAGGCGGGGCTGGCAGCAAGACCTCGTCCTGAGGACATGTGACAGGACACTCTATTTTAGATTTCATTTTTAAAAATTTATTATTTTTTTATGTGTATGAGTGTACTGTCTGCACATAGGTTGGTGCACCTGTGTTGTGCAATACCGTGGAGGCCAGAAGAGGGCATCAGATCCCCTAGAGCTGGAGTTACAGGTTGTTGTAAGCCACTCAACATGGGTGCTGGGAACCAAACTTGGGTCTTCTACAAGAGTAATACATGCTCTTAAGCATGGAGCCATTTCTCTAGCTCTGGAGAACATTCGTGTGTGTGTGTGTGTGTGTGTGTGCACATGGAAGGGGGTGTGCATCGGTACAGAGGCCAGAGAAAGATGTCAAGTGTTCTGTTCTATCACTCTCCACTTTATTCCCTTGAGAGTCTCTCACTGAGCCTGAAGCTAGGCTGGCAGCCAGCAAGCCTCTGCAATCCTCCTGTTTCTGCCCACCAACATTGCAGGGGCACACGTGGCCACCTGGCTTTTCACATGGGCACTGGGATCTGAATGCAGGTCTTCGTGCTTGTGCATCACCCCCTGAGCCACCATCTCCCCAGCCTGGCACTATTATTTTTCATACCTGTCATATTTTCCAATCACTCAGAGTCGGAAACTAAACCTGCAAGCCAAGCTTCTTCTCCCTTTGCCACCCTGAAAAGCAGTTAGAGATCCAGTGGAAGTGGGCTTCGGCGTGAGAGGCAGTTAGCCCAGATCAGGCCGAATGCTGGTGCTGACCTAGCAGGATCCGCCAGAGAAGGGCTGCACTCGCAGACAGACGCTTCCGCTTACCCTTTCCGACACACTCATAGCTCTCCTGTTCTGACTGAGATCCTGTAATGAAGAATATTTTGAACTGGGAAGGACAACTTTCACTAGGGGGAAGAAAAGTTATTTAAAGCTGCCTCAAAATAATTCATTGATTAGAGCAGGCATGCTCTGGTGGCTGGGGTGGAACGAGTTGTGAGAAGTGAGGCTCCATTTTCCCTTGATGTCATCCTCAGAATGTGACCACGCTGAGGATCCCATCGCTTTATGACTCCATTGGCTTTAGGGACATTTCCAAGGCATTATCCAGAAAGACATTCAGGCGCCTGAAAAAGAGGCACCTTAATGGTACGCAGAGCCATTTCCAGTGTGACTGAAGTAGAGCCATTTCCAGTGTGACCGAAGTAAGAGCCATTTCCAGTGTGACTGAAGCAGAGCCATTTCCAGTGTGACTGAAGTCAGCTTGGGCCACTCTGGGGAAGTGGCTGAGAGCTTCATCATACAGCTCAGCTGGATTTTCTTGAATTGGAAGAAAGTGCACTGAGCAGCGCACACAGCCCGGTGTGCGTGCACCGAGCAGCGCACACAGCCCGGAGTGCGTGCAGCTCCAAAGGAAACACGAGCTTCTGGCACTGCTGCCACGTAGCCATCTGCACACACTGTTGCGCTATTGACACCCCAAACACATGCACGCAGTGCACATGTGTGTACACACTTGGTCTGAATGGGTGAAAACACAGGGGGCAGGAAGGGAAAGAAAAGCAGGATGGTGTCTAAGAAAGACGTCTGAGGGGAACTACACCGTGAAACCTCCACGAGTGACAGCCTCACACCACCTGCACAATGACAAAACCAGTTCACATACCAATTCGGATGGGGAAAATTTTATGGGACCCCCACCTCAAGATGAAGAGCTAAGGCCATCAATAAGGAAGACAGTTCTCTCCAGGGACTAGTGCTCCGAGAGGTGACCCAATCCCAAGTGGGCTGTCCTAAACACATGTATGCAGGAGCACCAGTAAATGGACTTGGTGCATTAAATATGTACATGTATAAATGTATGTGTGCATATGGAGCAATAATAATCGAAGAAGAGGACAAGAACAAGTGAGGGAGGGGAACTATGGGGAGAGTTGGGAGGGGACTGGGAGGGTAGAAATAAGGCAGACCTGATAGTCGTGTATGAAATTCTCAAAAATAAAATGAAACAATTTCTTAAGCATACATACTTGGATAAGAAAAATCTAAATGCTATGAGTCTTTAAGAAAAAGAATTTTTTTTGAGGAAGCCGGAGCTCCAGCGATCCTGCAGAGTTCCTGCTGCGAGGCTCTGAAGCTGCTACCTCAACATTACACAGCTCTGGCCAGAATTTGTTTTCAACAATAAGTTCCTCTGCAGGTCTGAGCTTCCCACTGCCTCGGGTCTGGCGCTCCCACAGATCACCTTCTGCCCGGGCCCTTTGTTCAGGGGCTCGGAGTCTGCTTCACACTGGCTTCTTGATGAGACTGGCCTCTTCCTCTTCCCTCTCAGCACTTCTTTATGCTCTGTTTGTGGTCACAGTGCTCAAAGCTGTAGAGCTGGGATTTCATCTGTTACTTGGTTGGAGAAAAAAAATGACTTTGTGAAAATATCCCAGAGTGAAAGCTCTGGTTTTCTGAAGCACACAGATCCGTGAATGCAGTCCCTTAGACATCCCTGAGCAAGCACTCAGAAAAGCTTGTCCTGAGCCCCCAGGGCCCAGTCGTGGGCTTCTCAGCACTGCCTTACGTAAGGGGGTCTGTTTCTGCCATCTTTAGATGAACAACCTCACAGGGACAAAGGAAAGGCTTTCCACTATCCCATAAAGGGCTGTTTTCTATACACCCTAACTCTGTAGTAGGCTGAAAATGAGCTTCAAGACCTGGTAGCGCATGCCTGAGTCCCAGCTACTTGGGACGTTGAGGCAGAAGGATTGCAAGGTCAAAGTCAGCCTCGCCAACTTAGAGAGCCCTTGTCTCAAAATAAGGAGTAAAGAAGAAGGCTCAGGATACAGAGCAGCGGTAGAGCACTTGCTCAGCCTGTTTGAGTCTCTCCACTTAATCCCAGCCTGGGAGCAGCATCCACAATGCTAGGCCAGAACAGGTCTTAGCACTGTGTGCTTCTCAGAATAGAATACACTCTATGGACTGTGCATTTCTCATGGACAGTTTGGTGTGCAGGCACCCCACGCTTACAGGGCTTGGAGTATCTTCTCCATCAGGGATGCTCAGGCTTTGGATCTCTATTTTATTTCTTATTTACTTATGTATTTTGTGTACGTGTATATGTATATGGGTACACATACTGGCCTGTACTTGTAGAGGTCAGAGAACTTACTAGAGTTGGTTCTCTCCTCCAATCATGTGGGTCCCAAGAATTAACCCCGGGCCGTCAGCGTTGACCACAGACGCCTTTACCTGCTGCACCGTCTCACTCGCCCTGGGTTTGTTTTTATTTGCTTTCATTTGTCTCACTTGCTGTGTTTCCCATTTTGGTTGGTCTCCAACTCATGGACTCTTAGGAAAACTTCACTTAAAAGGAGATGTTTGTGGGGCTGGAGAGATGGCCTAGCGGTTAAGAGAGCCAACTGCTAATGCAGAGGACCCGGGTTCGATCCCCAGAAGGACCCAGGTTCGATCTCCAGCACCCACATGGCGGCTGAGAACTGTCTTTAACTCCAGTTCCAGGGGAATCCGACGCCCTCTTCTGACCTCCGCGGCACTGCACGACACGAGTGCACAGACCTGCATGCAGACAGTACATTCATACACATACAAAATAAATAAAAATTTAAAAAAGGAGACATTTGTGTGAAGTCTTGAATAAGCTGGAGAATGGAATGCAGTACAGTGCCCAGTATCTCCTGACAGAAATGATAGTAGACACCATTCAGGAAACACTTTTTGTCGCTTGAGCCTTACAACAGGCTTTGTTATAATTTTTACAGTAAACCAAGCAAACAGGAAAGTTATTTTTTTTTTCTAAAATAGAAATGTTTTTATTGGGGTTTTTAAACCATAAAATAGCATACGCTTGGAAAAAAAAAAATAAAGCAATACAGAAACATATGTGAATGCCAGGTAAAGCTCTCCTTGAAATTAACCCTACCACCACCACCACCAGCAGCAGCAGCAGCAGCAGCAGTTCTGAACTCTACCCAAACCTCCTCATCAGCTCCTGGATGCATTGCTTTCTGGATTTATAGACAGATGAGACCTGGGGTCACAGAACGCTGTCATGTATCCTAGTTCTATCTTCTCACAAGTGTTTTAGGGACAGCTTCCCACGTTAGTAAATAGATTGCATTTACGGCAGGGAAGATGGCACAGTTTGTAAAGTACTTGCCATGGAAGCACAAGGACCTGAGCTTGGCTCTGCAGCACCCATGTGTTCTAGTTTGCTGTGATAAAACACTGTGATCAAACGCATCTTAGGGGATGAAAGGATTTATTTGGCTTACACTTTCAGATCCCAATCCATCATTAAGGAAAGTCAGGACAGGAACTCAAGCAGAAACCAAGGCCAAAATCACAGAGGAATGCTGCTTACTGGCTTGATATCTGGCTGCTCAGCTAGCTTCTTATAGAGCCCAGGACCACCTGCCCAGGGATGGCACCACCCACAATGGGCTGGGCCTTCCTGCATCTATGAACAATCAAGACAGTGCCTTACCGATGTGCCAATCTGATTGAGGCAAATTTTCAATTGAGGTTTCCCCTTCCCAGATGACTTTAGTTTTTTTTTTTTTTAATTTTTTTAATTAATTTTATTTATTTCCGTATGTGTATGAATGCACTGTCTGCATGCAGGTCTGTGCACCCGTGTCATGCAATGCCACAGAGGTCAGAAGAGGGTGTCGGATTCCCCTGGAACTGGAGTTGTCCTGGAATTGGAGTTTCAGACGGTTCTCGGCCGCCATGTGGGTGCTGGGGATTGAACCCGGGTCCTCTGCAAGAGCGGTCAGCGCTCTTAACCGCCAGGGCATCTCTCCAGCCCCAACTTTAGGTCGTTTTAAGTTGACAATAAAAACTAACCAGGATACCATGTAAAAGCTGGGTGTGGCAGTGCCCATCTATAACCTCAGTGCTGAGGGGATGGAGACAAGTGGACCTCATTGACCAGCCCACCTAGATGAATCAATGAGTTCCATGTTCAATGAAAGACCCCATCTGAAAAAATTAAGTGGAGAGGAATTGAAAATATACCATTGTCAACTTTGGTTCTCCACATGCACACATGGGCACATACCCAGGTAACCTCATGTATAAAACACACACACACACACACACACACACACACACACACGCACACACACCACAGTAATAATAATTATAATAAAGTGGATCTTTTAAAAAAATTTTTTAATTTAATTTATTTATGAGTATGAGTGTACTGTCTGCATGTAGGTTTGTGCACCCGTGTTGTGCAATGCTGCGGAGGTCAGAAGAGGGTGTTGGATTCCCCTGGAACTGGAGTTCTCCTGGAATTGGAGTTACAGACTGTTCTCAGCTGCCATGTGGGTGCTGCGGATCGAACCCGGGTCCTCTGCAAGAGCAGTTGGCCCTCTTAACTGCTAGGTCATCTCTCCAGCCCCATAAAGTGGATCTTTTTGATGCTGCATCTGAAAGCACTGCACCTTATTTAGTCCTTTGGGTGGATACTTGGTGTAACACTCTCTGCCATCATAGCAAATGCTAAAAAGTCCCTGTGCACCTCTCCATGGCACCAGATATTTTTCATGTCTCTCTCAAGATCTACAAGAAACAGAGTTGAGAAAAGTTAGGTAACAACTTGGAATTCTACCAAACCCAGACAATTGGAGAGTTCATTACAGACTTTGTCGATACACATAATTGGCTTGTCTACACCCATAATTAGCCTTGTCATGTGACCAAAAGGCCAATTCAGTTCTACTGCCAGCTGCCGTTTTGGCTGAACTGACAGTCAGGCATGGCCGCAAGGATCTCAAGATCTGGATATGAGTCAGGACTGACATCTGGATCTATGGGGGTGAAATGCGAGCTGGGATCCCCAAAGGATGCAGCCCAGCAACCGGATGTCATAGTGATGTGTGGAGATCCTGGGCACGCTGGGACATCTCAGCAGGGGAGGACTCAGAGGGCCTGGGTCTGGGCTCTCCGTTCTCAGCACCAGGCTCTGGTTTCCTTGCTAAGGTCTTTATGCTCTCTTCCCTTCCCTTCCTGAGAGCCCAGGGTTCTGGTCCCATGCTTTCTGGACCCTAACACATAGAAGGGATCCCGGTCTCTTCAATCTCCATCCTAAGCAGTTAGGTAGTCTGCGTTCTATAGAGCCTGCAGGCTGGCCTACACTGTACAACACTTTGGAGATGGAAATTCTTCATCCTGGGGCCAAACCATTCTTTCTGCCTGGGTAAGTGCACACAAAAGACACACTCTCTTCACCTGGTGGAAAGGGTGACTCCTGACTGTTCCATGTATGCATTTTAAAAATATTTTTTATTATTTTTATTTTGTGTGTATGAGTGTCTTGTCTGCATAGATGTAAGTGTACCCATGTTGTGCAATGTCCTCAGAGGTCAGAAGAGGGCATCAGATCCCCTAGATCTGGACTTATGGACAGTTGTTAGCTGCCATGTGGGTGCTGGGATTTGAACCCCTGTCTTCTGCAAGAGCAGCGAGTGTTTTTAAGTGCTGAGCCGTCTCTCCAGCCCTCGTGCATGCATTTTTACCGTGCATAAACCCGCAAGGCGTCCAGCCCCATTCCTAACACCTCAGGGGAGGCTGATGGCCCCTGTGCAGACCCTGTGGACTTCCCTCATGGAAAGGGTCAGAGGAAGACACAGCAGAGTACCAGAGCGGGGACTCCACAGTGACAAGGCAAATACTGGCATTTCCCAGTGCTCCCCAGACGTCCAGCACTGCCTGGCACCTACTAGGGACCCCAAGGTACCTCCGTACTGACTAAATGGAAGTACCAATGAGTTCTGACGCCCCTGCTTTCTTGAATACCTGCCATACCTCAACTCTAAGTCAAATACGTCCTCTGGGGAAGCCACGGCACTTCTGACGGACACTTCTGGGTTTCTGTGCTGCAGTAATGGAGAGAGAGCCCGTGGCGGTAGACAGCTGCTTTGTGATGGTGGAGGACAGGGTGCCACGAACTCTGTGTTGCTGCTTAGGGACATCTCTTCCTGTGTCTGGCAAGACAAAAGTTTAGGGAATCCTCCAAGAGTCACTCTTGAAGGCTGGGACAGCCTAGAGGGTGACTGGGCATCGGCGTGATAAGGTAGATATGCTGTCATCTGTGTCTTCTATTGGTCTGCTCTGTCTTCTGTCCTGAGGGGCATCCAGGAGCAGCAATAGCCTCCTAGCCAAGGAACAGAGTCTCAGGATCTCCCTGCTGTTCTGAGACACTGGCCATTGTGCCCAGCCTTGTCCATCTTCCTAAGTATGAGGGTGCCAAATTTACTTTTTCTTCAAAAAAATGAAAAAAGAAATTGATGGTTTCTAAGAACTACAAAGCATACTGGAGGCATTTGGAAAAACTCACTTTTCCATAAGCTCAGGATGACAATTTAATTAGTCTGTCATGCAAGATCATTAATTTATCAAAAGCCTGGAATTCCACGGGAGACAAGTTATTATTGAGGGACACCATAGATGTTATTTTTTATAGTCAAATACACAGAGCTTGCCAGGCTGCAGAACAAATCACATTTTGCTCTCTTGCCAAAAGGAAAATCTATTTCTTGATATTGTTTAGAGCAGAAAACCGCATATTGATTTAAAAATACAAATGAATAAACTAAGTCCCCAAACTCAGGTATAACATGACAAAGAATAAAGGGGAATAAATGGAAATCGGCAGGTACAAAGGAAGAAAGACTCCAGGAAAAAAGAAAGCAGCAATAACCGTAACCACAAAAGGCAGAGCTTCAGTTGGAGCTTTCCAGAAGCACTGCAAGGCCCTTGCAAAACAACACCACACCTCCTTCAATGAGTGAACACGAAGGAGCAATGGCTGCCTTGATTTCCTTCTGGGAGGGCCGTGAAGACGGCTTGGCAGGTAACAGTGCCAGCCGAACGAGCTTGGCCGTCAGGGTTGATCCAAGGAACTCAGATAAAAGTCAGATGCAGAGGTGAACATCTGTGATCCCAGCACTCCTCCTGCCAGATGACAGGTGGAGACGGGAGAATCGGCGCAGAAGCCTGGAGTACCCCACACAGCAGCGGAAACGGGAGACACTCCCACCGCCTCCACGAGGCTGAGAAAACTCGTTCTCAGAAAGAAGGAGGGCATTGGAGCTGTGAAAGCCCAATCCTAAACATACTCAGATGTTGCGTGAGGCTATGAGTCACCCCCAGCCCAAAACTAATACTATTTCCAGTATTTTATATCTTATGTGTTTGAGTGTTTTGCCTGGATGTAAGTGCACCACATGCATGCCTGGTGTGGCCAGGAGAGGGTGTTGGATCCTCTAGAACCAGAGTTAAGGGCACATGTTAGCCTCCATATGGGTGCTGGGAACCAAACCTGAGTCCTCAGGAAGAGCATTAAGCACTCTTACCTTCTAAGCCATCCCTCCAGCCCCCAAAGCTAATATTTTAAAACTTGTGTTTCGGTTACTGTTTTGTTGCTGAGATAAAACAGCAGACAAAAACAGTTGAAAGAAGGATTTGAAGCTCCCAGCTTGAGGGCACACAAAGCCCAACACAGCAGAGACAGCATGGTGGCAGGCACGTGAGGCCGACACAGTCTCCAGTCAGGAAGCAAAGAGAGACGAATGCTGGTACTCAGCTCACTTTCTACTTTTCGTCCTTGTTATTACAGGTCCTTGTTATTACAGCGCGTGTGCCTGGCACGTACATTTGTAGGCATGAGTGTGGAGGTCAGAGGACGGCTTTGTGGAGCTGGTTCTGTCCTTCACCCCTACAGGTTCCAGGGACTGACTTGGGTTTCCAGCCTGCTGGTGAGTGTCTCCTTCCACCCCTACAGGTTCCAGGACTGACTTGGGTTTCCAGCCTGCTGGTGAGTGTCTCCTTCCACCCCTACAGTTTCCAGGGACTGACTTGGGTTTCCAGCCTGCTGGTGAGTGTCTCCTTCACCCCTACAGGTTCCAGGGACTGACTTGGGTTTCCAGCCTGATGGTGAGTGTCTCCTTCACCCCTACAGTTTCCAGGGACTGACTTGGGTTTCCAGCCTGATGGTGAGTGTCTCCTTCACCCCTACAGGTTCCAGGGACTGACTTGGGTTTCCAGCCTGCTGGTGAGTGTCTTCCTCTACTGAGCTGTCTCATTGGGCCAGGCTATCTCCTTTTTATTCAGTTCAGGCCCTTGGACCATGGGACGGTGTCACCCACAATCAGAGTGCATCTTCCCTCTTAGTTAATCCTCTCTGGAAAGTCCCTCATGCCCAAACATGTGCCCAGATATGTGTTTCCATGGTGATTTTACATCCTGTCGAGTTTGCAGTATACTAACCATCACGATCTCCTTGCATCTCTCTCATAAACACTGGAGGGGAACCCCCTTTCTCCAGGTCTGTCCATCTCTATTCTTCTTCAGCTTTGCCTCTTTGTGCCACAACCGTCCTGTTGGTTTTCAGAGCCTGTGGGCCACTGTGTCCTCTGAGCACACTGCTGGCAGGCGCATAATTTATTTTCACCTCTTCGGAGTGTCCTCTGATACAGAATGCTCTACACACTGCTTCTACTCTGGCTTTA
Source organism: Rhizomys pruinosus (assembly GCA_009823505.1). Classification (NCBI taxonomy): domain Eukaryota; kingdom Metazoa; phylum Chordata; class Mammalia; order Rodentia; family Spalacidae; genus Rhizomys; species Rhizomys pruinosus. Next base: position 266,112 of record VZQC01002563.1, on the reverse strand, counting down.
ATTTTCTCATTTTTCACACTCTCCTGGAGCTCCTAGAGTCCACAAACCTTCTATCCAGTGGCATCTGTCTTTTCACACCAGCAAGATGACACAGAGCTTAGGAGCTGAGGCTGGGAAGCCAGTCGACCTGATACAGACCCAGCATCTGCTGCATGCTAGCTTGTTAACTTGGACACATCCCTTGTACTCTGTGCCTTACTTTCGTCCTGTGTGAGGGTAAAATACTGGCTGTTCAACAGTACTGTGGAGAAGATGGAGTTAATGTGTGATGTGTGCTTAGAAAAGGGCCAGGTAGTGTTAATGATATATAAGAAAACAATAAAAGCAAAAGAAGGTTTTACTTTAAAATGACTTTCAGTTAGACAACACATATACCCAGAAGAAAGGAATGAAAGCGAGATGCAGGTCTCAGGGCTCTGCAGATGGCTTGGACTTGAACATGCACTTTGGCTCAAGAGTTTGCGATTGCAGCTGGCCTTGGACTTGCGTTGCTGTTGCCTGCTTAGCCACTTGTCTTGCTGTCTGTGAACTGCTTCAAAGGAGAGCAAACACTGTAGAACAGCAGCCCCTGCCCTGGGCTAAGGCTGCTCAGTAGCCTGGGAAATTGAATGAGTGAGAGTTCAGATCCGTGCACACACTGGGCTGTACGTGTGGATGGTAGTGTGTAACTCAAACATGTTCTCATCCGCTGCTTCTTCTGAGGCAGAAAGCATCAGGGGCCACAGTTTCCAGGAGTGGGAAGTGACAACACACTACCACCACTCCCCTCCCCCATCACTCCCTCCCCCACCGCCAGCCCCCTCCCCTGCCACCAGCCCCCCCTCCCCCCAGCGCCCGTTTTTCTACAGCCTCTGGGAGGATGGACCTGACTGAGACTCTGAATCTCCGTTAGGTGTGCTTGGCCTGTAGTCCCTCCACTCCCCCATCACCCCCTCCCCTGCCGCCAGCCCCCTCCCCCCAGCCCCCGTCTTCTACAGCCTCTGGGAGGATGGACCTGACTGAGACTCTGAATCTCCATTAGGTCTGCTTGGCCTGTAGTCCCTCCCCTCCCATTTCCTTTTCCTCTTTCTTTTAAAAATTCCAAACACAAATCTTTATGCATTTAATTTACAGTTTTAGTGCTGCACTGCAGGGTTTTGCGTGTCTCCCACTCTGATAGTGACTAGTATGAAAGAGCAGAATAGCACCCTTTCAGAAGGAGGCCACACCACAGGGACCAAAGCACAGCACGCTCAAGACGCAACACTGCGGACAGTCAGTGAAGCCTGGACTTGGGTAGCAAGGAGCTGGCCTGGTGCAGTGAACGGTTGGTTGGAAGAGCTCCAGCCTTGGGCGCAGCAGGCTTGGGGGTGGGGACGGACAGATCTGCCTGCTTAGCCAGGGAAGGAAAGGTAGGGCTTTGTCTAAGGCACACCTAGAGCACCCAGCAAACGCACCTTGCAGGGAAGGGGTCTCTTCTGTGCTGCTGTGCTGCCCAGATTGTGAGAAATTGCCCCCCTGGGGGCACAGTTGGATAGTGTGGCCTGGATACCACACTGCTTCTCAGCATCCAGAGCTCACAAGTACTGCCTTGGCAGCTGAGATCAGAATGGAGATATGGAGGGGGGATATAGTAGGTAGGAGGTATCAGGCTTCAGGGATGAGGTGGACAGAGGAAAAAATACCACTGTGAGCCACCGCACCCTGCCTGCAGGCACTGAGCTTCTACTGCTTCAAAGATGTTGGGAACTGAGAGTGGGCGACCCGAGGCCCGGGGCTGTCTCTTGCTCTCTGGAGGTGGATGAGCTGGTGAGTGACGGACTCACAGACCCTCACTCATCTTGCAACTACAGGGCCAACTCATCTGCCTAAAGAGGCAGGCTCATGGTAGAGAGAGTCTTATCACCTCACATGTGCCAACACCTGCCAAGTCACAGGGAGCCGGAGTGCCCTGCCCTGTCCTCTCACATGTGCCCCCTACCTGAGTTTCTCAAACATGGGACTATGTCTCATTTTTTCAAGGCCCTTTAACACCTGCCCGTGGGAAGGTGATGAATGAATGCATGGACGATGAACATGTTGAATTCCCACAGTTAGAAAGTTAAACAAAAACAAAAAGAAAAGCATACATAAAGCTGTGCATTCTACACCACAAGACTGTGAGTAGGTTTGCCCCTGTGGTGCGCTGCGCTGCGCTGCAGCAAGCTGCTCCTGTGCAGAATGGAGAGCTGATGTGGAGCTCAGGAAGTCAGAACCTGAGAGTGGACACACAGAAGAGGGAGCAGAGGTGAGTGACCACATGTGACTGCATAAGTTGCCTGTTAAATCCACGGTTGTGAGAATGAATCACAATTATTAAAATTTTTATCATTTGGGAGCCAGAGAAGCAGCTCAGTGGTTAAGAGCACTGGCTGCTCTTTCAGAGGTCATGGGTTCAGTTCCCAGCACCCACATGGCAGCTAACAACCATCCAGATCCAGGGGATCCAACGCCCTCTCCTGGCCTCTGATAGATAGTGCACTTATATACATGTAGACAAAACACTCATTTGTATAAAATAAAAATAAATTTAAAAAGTTTTAAATTATGGTTTGGGTACTATGATGGTTGGCTTTAACTATCACCTTGATACAGTCTAGAATCACTTTAAAAGAGAGTATCAATGAAGGATTGCCTAGAGCAGGTTGGCCCTCAGGCATGTCTATGAGGGAGTGTCTTAGTTGATGTGGAAAGACCCAGTGCTCTGTGTGTGACACTATTCCCTGGACTGTGTAGGAGTGGAAAAGTGGCTGGCTGGAAAGTTGGGTGAGCGGTTAAGAACACTGGCTGTTCTTGCAGAAGACCCAGGTTTGATTCCCAGTGCCTACATGGTAGCTAATAACTCCAGTTCCAGGGGACCTGACAACCTCTTCTGACCTCCTTGGGCATTGCACAACATGGGTGTACTTACACACATGGAGGCAGTACACTCATACACATAAAATAAAATTAGTAAATAAAAGTTTTTCTAAAAAGAGTGGAGAAAGTGAGGTAGGCCCTAGAGGTGTGCATAGATTCATTCTCTTCTCGCACTCTTTTTGTTTTTGTTTTTGTTTGTCTTTTTGAGACAGGGTTTCCCTGTAGCGCCAGCTGGCCTCACAGAGCTCTGCCTGCCTCTGCCTCCTGAGTGCTAGGATTCACGGTGAGTGCCGCCAGGCCCTATCTAACTGTGGCTGGGATGTGACTGTTCAAGGTGAGTGCCCCCAGGCCCCGTCTGACTGTGGCTGGGATGTGACTGTTCAAGGTGAGTGCCCCCAGGCCCCGTCTGACTGTGGCTGGGATGTGACTGTTCAAGGTGAGTGCCGCCAGGCCCCGTCTAACTGTGGCTGGGATGTGACTGTTCAAGGTGAGTGCCCCCAGGCCCCGTCTGACTGTGGCTGGGATG
>VZQC01002563.1:179431-261830 GCA_009823505.1 Rhizomys pruinosus | reverse complement strand
TTTTTTTTTTTGGTCCTTTTGAGATAGGGTCTCCCTATAGCTCCAGATGTCCTGGAACTCACTCTGTAGACCAGGCCAGCCTTGAACTCACAAAGATCCACCTGCTTCTGTCTCCCAAGTGCTAGGATTAAAGGCATGCACCACCACACCCAGATCCTTAACGTTGCTTTTGTCAGAGTATTTTGTCACAACAGAAACAGAACTAGGAAAGATGGGAAACATCCCATACAAGACAACATGTTTGGACACTTAGTCCCAGCTGTTTGGGGAGGCTGTGAAACCCTTGGAAGGTAGAGCCTCGACAGTGGAAGTAGTCTTCGAGAGGGCAGGCTTTGAGGTTTACAGACAGCTCCTCTTTCCAGCTCCCCTCTGTGCGTCCTGTCTGCCCAGATGTGAGCAATCAGCCTCACACTCCTGGCACCACATATGTGTGCTGTGTATGCATGCACAGGAGCACGAGAGTGCACATGCCTGAGTGCACATGCCTGTGTGCACATGCCGCAGCCAGAAAAGAACAGCCCGAGTCCTCTATTACTCTCCAACTTATTGCCTTGAGATGGGGGTCTCTCACCGAATCAGGGGCTCGCTGTTTGGGCTAGGCCAGCTGACCTGCAAGCTCTCAGGATCCGCCTGTCTCTGCAACCCCTTTCCCTCCCAGTGCTTGCAGAACAGGTACTTTTACCCACCGAGCCACATCTCCCCAACCCCTGTGATGGTTCATCTTCATTAAATCATTACATTATTTAAAATTCCCTCAGAAACACACCCCTGGGAATATCAGTGAGATAGCTTCCAGATTGGGCTGAGGAGGGAAGACCCACCTTGATTGTGGCAGCACCGTCTCTTGGGCTGGGGCCCTGGACTGAATACATAGGAGAAAGCGAGCTGAGCACCAACGTTGATCTCTCTGCTTCCTGACTGAGCAGCTGCCTCATGCTCCTGCCGCTGTGCCTTCCCACCACAGTGGATTTCGCACTCAAACGGTGAGTCACAACAAACCCTTCCTTCCTCGAATTGCTTGTCAGTTATTTTACCTCAGGCACAAGAAATTACTAATACAGTAATCCAAAACGAGTGGCTACTGACTGAAAACTGATTTCTTCTCCTGATGGATCTACAACATAGTTCTATTTTTAGAACTTTTACATGAAATTATTTATTTTTTAGTTCTTTTTATGTGTATGAGTGTATTGCCTGTATGTATGTAAGGGCACCCGTGTCATGCAGTATCTGTGGATGTCACAAGAGGTTGTCAGATTCCCCTGGATCTGGAGTTACAGACAGTTGTTGGCTGACATGTGGGTGCTGGGAACTGAACCTGGATCCTCTACAAGAGCAGCCAGTGCTCTTAACTGCTACTGAGCCATCTCTCCAACCCCTACCTGAAATTCTTTTATTTTTTTATTTATAATATTTTATTTATTATATTTATTTTATGTCTATGAGTATATTTCCTGTATGTATATAAGTGCTCCTGTGTCCTGCAATATCTATGGAGGTCAGAAGAGGGTGTCAGCTTCCCCTGGAACCATAATTACTGAAAGTTGTTAGCTACCATGTGGGTGCTAGGAATCAAGGCCCAGTCTTCTACAAGAGCAACCCAGTCTTAACTGATGAATCATCTCTCTAGCCCCCATATATGAAAATCTTAAAAAAAAAAAAAGAATACATCTGCCATATGTGGTAGTGCATGCCTTTAATCCTAGCACTCGAGAGGCAGAGTCAGGTGGATCTCTGGAAGTTCAAGGCCAACCTGGTCTACATAGTGACTTCCAGGCCAGCTGGGGCTACAGGGAGACCCTGTCTCAAAAAGAATATATCCATTCATATTGAAGCCAAATTTTAGAATGCCTTTATCCTGATTAGAACACATTAAAGATAATATAAAGTAGTTATTATTTTGTTACACATTTACATATTTAGACTAGTTTGTTATATCTATCTGTAATATAGAAATATCTGGGTATTCTAGAACTAAGCTACCATTTATTTTCAGAGTTAGGAATTTTTGGTATATGGATGGAGGATATGTATGTATATTTTAGAGTAATATAAGATCAAAGGAATGTGGAAAAAATTAGTTCGTCATGACATTATGTCTAACCACAGTATTTATTTTATGGGAGTGCTTCTTAGTATTTCTTATACAAGGCTGCTTGAGCTTTTGTCCAAGACTTTTCTAAAATATTATAGAGTAGTTAAAAGTATCAGGCTGCTGGGGCTGGAGAGATAGCCTAGCAGTTAAGAGCGCCAACTGCTCTTGTAGAGGACCCGGGTTCAATCCCCAGCCCCCACATGGCGGCTGAGAACCGTCTGTAACTCCAATTCCAGGAGAACTCCAATTCCAGCAGAATCCGACACCCTCTTCTGACCTCCACGGCATTGCACGACATGGGTGCACAAACCTACATGCAGACAGTACATTCATACTGTATTAGTCAGGGTTCTCTAAAGAAACAGAAGGGTTCAGAAAGCATGCCCACCTGCCTGACCCTCACAATCCCTTCATCAATACTAAGCCAATGAATATCAGGCATCTCTAACTCGCTGTTAGTAGGCCATGTTTTAATAAATACATCAGCAAACCATTCAAATAAACTTTTAACACCTTTTTTAACTGCTCAAGCTTCCATATTAAACCTAGAATCTCTACTCAGTGGGCTCATATTGATAAACTCAGTGTGATCCAATTTTATATTCCTTCCACCATTATCCCACACCCTTAAAATCCATTCCCACACATAGTCCTTAGGCTTTTGACAGGAATAAAGCGGCAAATCAGTAATTTCTTTTTTTTTTTTTTTTTTTTTTTTTGTGTCTTTTCAAGACCAGGGTCTCTCCCTGTACCCCCAGCTGTCCTGGAACTAACTCAACCTTGGTAAACCAGGCTGGCCTTGAACTCAGGCACAAAGATCCGCCTGTCTCTGCCTTCCAAGTGATAGATCAAAGTGCGCACCACCATGCCCGGGAATTTCTTTTAGTGGTGTACGCACCCCTCAGTGACACACGTTTTCTATCAGTCACTTAGAGGGCTTGCTTAGCCTATAATCTAATTATAGGTCGAGAGGCAAAAATTGTTGGGCCCCGGGTCTGTGGAGATATGGCCTAGCGGTTAAGAGCAGCCGACCTCTCTTACAGAGGACGCCCCCCCCAGCACCGGGTTCGATCCCCAGCACCCACATGGCGGATGAGACCGTCTGAAGCTCCAATTCCAGGAGAACTCCAGTTCCAGGGGAATCCAATGCCCTACTTCTGACCTCCGCGGCATTGCACGACACGGGTGCACATACTCACATGCAGACAGTATCACTCATACAAAGAAAATAAAAAAAAAAAAAAAAAAAAATTGTTGGGCCCTGAGGGACGTGAGCCCTCCCACTGGGGAGGGGATAATTAGTTTCCTCAGGCAAGGTGGGGAGGAAGGATCTGCAGAGTGTGGATTCTCTGCTGAGAGATGGTGAGATTAATTCCTCAGATAAGAAAATCCCTCAGAATCCTAGGGTTCAAAATCCTCATCATCATGGTCCTCCCACACATCTCCATCCAAAGTTTCATGGTTCCACCCTTTCCCCATCAGTGCTGTCAATTTGACTGCTGACACTCTTAATGGCTGGGAATTAAATTTGCATTTTAATCAGCCAAACTGATAATAAGGGCTCGCAGCTTGAGTTTGGGGCTGCTGGAGAGAAGAGTTCCTCGTTCCAGAGCACCTGGGAAACTTTAAAAACTGTTTTTCGAATCTGGAGGCTGCTTAATTTTATCACTGAGGCTCCTTATTTTCCTCTATCACTGTATCCAGACATGCTAGGAGCCACCAAAGGCAACATTATTATTTTCCTTATTTTTCGGCAATTTCCTCAAACGTTTTATATATAGAGAGTCACTAATTCCTTGCTTCTGACAAGAGGCGAGTTAGGTGAGTCAAAAAGATCTATCTTCATAATTACAAATAGTCTGCACCAAGGAGTATCATTCCTCTTCATACCACCAAGAAAGCCTTCATTAACTCTAGGCTTCATTGGGTGGAGAGCTGGCTCCAGAGAGCACCAAGCCCACTAAAGAAATTCATCCTTTCAATTCTGTTCTTCTAAAAAAAAAAAACCACCCTGTACCAAAATCTGTATTATTCAGGGTTCTCTAAAGAAACAGAAGCAACAGGACGAATATATAACTATATACAATTTATTGATTTGCTCACGTGACAGAGCTCAAGGAGTCCAACAGTAGCCATGCCACACTGGAGAGGCTGAGAATCCAGGGAACTGCTCAGTCCGCAAGGCTGGATGTCTCAGTAGTCCCAATCTGGTGCTGAAGGCCCGATGGATTCCAGGAGATCTGCCTGTCTCAGTACACGCTGGGATCCGTAGGGTTGATCACAGCAGCAAGACAAACTCACCAGTGAGAGAGAGGCAAGCTGCAGGAAAAAAGGGACCAGATCCCTCTGGCATGGCCTTTAATACTGCCTGCCAGTGGAAGGTAACACCCACATTTGGGGTGGGCCATCCCGGTTGAGGTAGTCCAATCCGAAGATCCTTTTTCTCTTATTTATTCCTTAATCCAGTCAAGTTGACACCCAGGATTAACCATCACACATACACATACAAGAATAAATTTAAAAATTTAAAAAAAGAATCCTCCAAACCTTCAGTGCCAGACGGGGACTGCTGAGACATCCAACTTGTGGACTGAGCTACTACTGGGGTTTCTGCCTCTTCAGAGTGTAGACTGCCATTGTTGGACTACCCAGGCTGTATCACAAAGGCCAGTACAGGAAGATCAAGACAGGATGCCGTGCTTACTGGACCTCATTTGGTGACCATGGGAAAGGAAAACCCCGGTGTGGAACACAAGGGCAGAACTGATGGTGGTTTGGGCTTGCCAAGGAGGAGACTTCAAAGATGACATCTTTCAGCCTAATAAAGAAAAAAATCATAAGCTGAAGATGTTAAAACATATGATATATTTGGCATGCATATATGCATATTTTGGAGTGATGCATATTGGAAGGAATAATAACAAAAACAACAGAAAGACTTCATCAAAGAACTGACTGAAAAGGTGAACTGCTCGAAACAGTAAACTTCTGCACTGAGAATTTTGAGAGAGACTTAGAAAAAGATGAAAAACATGTTTGGCAGAATGCATGAGCTCTGGTGGGGTGGGGGGCAGGGAAGGGGGCATGGGTCTAGATTTGATTTGTAATTTTGTATGAAATGCACAGAGCTTCAATAAAAAATTCGCTTAAAATAAAAGAAATATCTGGGTATCCACTGTTACTGTTCTGGAGCTAACTAGGGAGTCTACTGTGTGCTCTTCCTCCGCTGTTTTTACAGATTTGTCTGTGATCGCCTATCTTTGGAGTTTAATTTGAAAGCACTGACATCTTTGATATTTTTTCTATATACATTTATTTATTTGTTATACAAGGAACTGAACTCAGGGCCCACATGGCAGCCCATACTGAGTTACCCCCAATAGCTAAAATGTTTTAGAACATGCTGTCTGCACAGGTGCTAGGTACCCAGTGAGCTCAGGCCACGTGGAGGATGGTCCCACAGGAATAATTTGCACAGAGTATATAAATGTTTCTGTTTAAAGCCTCACACTGCAGCTGCCTGTTTAGTGCCGCTCTACAACAAAACCTTTGTAAGACAAAACTTGCCAAGAAAGTTACCTCTACTCTGTGTTTAAATGTTTCGCCAAATTTAGATGTTACAAAAAAGCATAACCTTTTTCAATTTCACACCATTTTAGTGAAATAAACTTTACTTGGTTAAATATAGATCTCTAGCCAAAGATTCTGAATATTCCAAATCTCACTTAACGGAATTTCAAGACTAACTCTTGTGCACTGTCCTAATCTTGTGTGTGATTCTTTTAATTTATTTAGTCCTTTCCTCACTTCAGTAGAGATGAATTTGTTATTTCCCTATTTGAAATCTTTTAATAAATTCAGTTCTCTGGAGGTGTCAAAATTTCCAAACGATTTTATGTGTGTGCTGCATGCACTGTATCTTAGGATTAAAAACTTATACGTGATTTAGAGAAAAAAAAAATCATCTGCCAAATTTAGAGGAATTACTTACAAAAGACTTCAATATTGTTGAATGCATTGGTTAACTTAAAAATAATTTTAGCCGGGGCTGGAGAGATGGCCTAGCGGTTAAGAGCACCGACTGCTCTTGCAGAGGACCCAGGTTCCATCCCCAGCACCCACATGGCGGCTGAGAACCGTCCAAAACTCCAATTCCAGGAGAACTCCAGTTCCAGGGGAATCTGACTCCCTCTTCTGACCTCCTCGGCATTGCATGACATTGGTGCACATACCTTCATGCAGACAGTACATTCATACACATACAGAAATAAATAAAATTTAAAAAAAATTAAAAAAAAAATTCTAGCCAGGCGTGGTGGCGCATGCCTTTAATCCTAGCACTTAGGAGGCAGAGGCAGGTGGATCTTTGTGAGTTCACGGCCAGCCTGGTCTACAGAGTGAGTTCTAGGCCAGCTGGGGCTACAGGGAGACCTGTCTCAAAAACACCAATAGTAATAATAATAATAATAACTCTTCAAGCCAGATGTGGTAGCACACACCTTTATTCTCAGCACTCAGGAAGCAGATCCAGATGGATCTCTATGAGTTCAAGACCAGTCTAGTCTACATAGTGAATTCCAGGCCAGCTGGGACTGCAGGGAGACCCTGTCTCAAAAAATAATAATAATAAATAAATAAAATTGTTCAGGGCTGGAGAGATGGCCTAGCGGTTAAGAGCGTTGACTGCTCTTGCAGAGGACCCGGGTTTGATCCCCAGCACCCACATGGTGGCTGAGAACCGTCTTTAACTCCAGTTCCAAGGGAATCAGACACCCTCTTCTGAACTTTGTGGCATTGCACGACACGGGTGCACAAACTTACATGCAGACAGTACATTCATACACATACAAAAATAAATTAAAAATTTTTTAAATATTTAAAAAAATAAAATTGTTCAAGGGGTTGGAGTAATGGCTCAGCAGTTAAGAACACTTGCTGTTCTTCCAGGGGACCCAAGTTTGTTTCCCAGCACCCACAATGTGGCTAACAACCACCCATTACTCCAGTTCCAGGGGACCTGACACCCTCTTTTGGCCCCTGCAAGACATTGCATGCATGAGGTACACTTACACACATGCAGGCAAAGCACTTGTACACATAAAATTAAAAAAATAATAATTTTCAGCATTTCTTCTGCTGTGGTGACTAAGGTGGAAGCATTTTTGGAGTTGTGGACCCAGCACTGGGCTAGGGGCTGGGTCCTGAGACAATTCTATTGTATCTGTCCACTCCCAGCTCCCTCACGGAGCAGGCAGCTGCACTCTGTGTCATTTTGGTCACACAGACTCAGAACCCCATCATGACTGGGACATTGGTACTTGGGGTGAAGCTTGATGGCAGAGTGGTGATTGCAGCAGAAATGCCCGGGCCCTGACTTGTTTCTGCAACATCTCTCACGTAATGAGAGTCAACAATAGCACTTTGTTGGTTCCTTCTAGAGACTATGCCAATTTCCAACATTTGAAACAAGTTCTCCACCAGATGGTGATTGATGAAGAGCTGCTGGGAGATGGACACAGCTATAGGCCTAGAGCTAGCCATTCATGGTTGACAAGAGCCATGTACCCACTACTCCAAGATGAGCCCCCTGGGAACACTATGGTTATTGGAGGCTATGCTGTGGAGAAGATTTTCCTGGTTATGTGGACATGCTCGGTGTGGCTGAGGAAGCCCCTTCACTGGCCACTGTTGTAGTGCAGACTTAGCTCAGTCCTGCTTCGAGAGGTTCTGTAGAAGCAGCCAAGCCTAATACAGGCAAAGGCCAGAGAGCTGGTAGAACACTGCATGCACGTACTGTGCCATCAAATGCCCAGTCATATAACCACTTTCTAGTTGCCACGGAACTGAGAAAGGTGTTAAAGAGAAGGACCACTGTGGGCAGAGACTGCCCGGGATACTGCCCATAAGACATGTGGCTTTGAGTGAAATACAGACACATTATGCAGTTGTCCAATTGACGTCGTATCCTTCTCAATTTGAACTTGGCTGGTTTAGAGATAGACTTTTGTAAAATAAAGTAGTCCTTCAAGGTGGAAAAAATTCTTCAGGGACTGGAGAACTGGCTCAGGGGTTAAGAGCACTGGGTTCTGTTCCAAGCACCAACGTGGCAGCTCATAACTGTTCATAATAACTCCAGTTCCAGGGGATCCCACACCCTCTTCTGGACAGTGCTGGCATAGGCATGGTATACTTACATACATGCAGGCAAAACACGCATACACATAAATTAAATCATTCAAAAAAAGTTAAATAATTTTTCAAGACAGTTCATCTGCTTAGCTGAGAGAATTTTGTATTCTTATCAGCTTCAAAACATTACATTCTATAGTTTAGACATTCTGTGTGAGATTTAAAATCTTTGTGCTGATCACTTATGTTTGATTGGTAGACTATCACAACTTTATTGGCATTTTTTTTTTTTGAGACAGGGTCTCCCTTTAGTCCAAGCTGGCCTGGAGCTTGTCATGTAGACCAGGCTGGCCTTGAACTCACAGAGATCCGCCTGCCTCTGCCTCCCAAGTGCTGGGATTATAGGCATGCACCACCACGCCTGGCTGACTATCACAACTTTTAAAAAAGATATCATTACATAAAATGTATGAATCAAAACCAGAGCTAAACGTGGTTTCTGAGTAAGATGCTTACTTCTTTTTTTATAAAGATATTTTTATTTACATGTGTATCTATGTGAATATATGTGACACAGGTGCAGGTGGCTGACGAGGTCAGAAGAGGGCATTGGATCTCCTGGAGCTGAATCAAGGTGGTTATAAGCCACCAGGTGTGTGCTAGAAACCGGCTCTGGATTTCTGGAAGAAGAACAAGCACTGAGCCATCTCTCCAGCTCCAAGGGTGATTATGTCTAAGATAATCCCATGCCTCATCAAAATCAGTACCCATATCAACACCTTAAAATAAAAACTTGGGTGTGTGGCTTACTGATAGAATGCTTACCTGACATGCTTGAGGGTATGGAGTAATATCCAGTCCCAGTGAAAAACAGGAATAAAACAAAAAACTCTTCTTCTCATACCAATCTTTTAACTGAATTTATAATAATATCAGTTGTTTCATCACCAGCAGAGTGAACTTTCAAATACTTTACTTCAAAAATACATGAAGCTCATGAAAAATCACACTATTGGGATTTCTTCAATTATCTTCCGTTTGAAGGATCTGCTGATACTGTTTAAGCGCTGGCGTCATCTATCTGCTTACAAATTTCCCTTCTCCAAAGCAACACAAACCTCCATTTTTTGTTTTTCAAACCTAACTGGGAAAGCTTAGAATTTCAAATAGTAGGGGCTGGAGAGATGGCTCAGTGGTTAAGAGCACCGACTACTCTTGCAGAGGACCCAGGTTTGATTCCCAGCACCCACATGGTGGCTAAGAACCATCCTTAACTCCAGTTCCAGGGGAATCTGATGCCCTCTTCTGACCTCTGCATGCATTGCACGACACAGGTGCACCAACTTACATGCAGGCAGTACACTCATATACATAAAATAAAGATGACAAAATATTTTTTTAAAGTAAAAAAAATAATTTCAAACAATAGCTGGGCATGTTGGCACACACCTTTAATTCCCAGACTTGGGAAGCAAAGGTAGGCAGATTTTGTGAGTTCAAGGTCAGCCTGGTCTACATAGCGAGTGCCAAACTAGCTGGGGCTACAGGGAGACCCTGTCTCAAAAAGACCAAAAAAAAAAAAAATTCAGCCAGGCGTGGTGGCGCATGCCTTTAATCCTAGCACTTGGGAGGCAGAGGCAGGTGGATCCTTGTGAGTTCAAGGCCAGCCTGGTCTACAGAGTGAGTTCCAGGACAGCTGGGGCTACAGGCAGACCCTGTCTGGAAAAGACTTAAAAAAAAAAAGGGGGGGGGTGGAGCGATGGCCTAGCGGTTAAGAGCGCCAACCGCTCTTGCAGAGGACCCGGGTTCGATCCCCAGCACCCACATGGCGGCCGAGAGCCGTCTGAAACTCCAATTCCAGGAGAACTCCAGTTCCAGGGGAGTCCGACGCCTTCTTCTGACCTCCGCGGCATTGCACGTCACGGGTGCACAGACTTGCATGCAGACAATACATTCATACACATACGGAAATAAATAAAAAAAAAAAAAAGGAAATTCAAACAGCAAAATTAAATTAGAAGACCAGTTATCAGATCTAAACAAAAATCTTGCTTTTGAGTGCTCCGTAAGCACACCTGCCAGCACTCGTATTACTGTTGGTTTGCTCAGTTCTCCTCATGCGACATTTCCTGGGCTCTGGGCAGTCAGCAATTCGTTCCTTATAAATGCTGGCACTCATTTTATGTGCACTGGATGTTTCTCATCGGCTATCTTGAAGGATGGAAATTTGCTACTTGTTTTTTCAGTAGCATATACTGGTGGTTGTTTCACTAAATTCAGAGTAAAAACGCACCATCCAGCAATGAAGTGAGCACTCCAAAACTCGTGCACTGGACGACAAAGCCACAGCAGCAAGTGTTTCAGCCTGTCCTGTCCTGTCCTACATCAGGCGTGCCTGGCACCTGACTCCCACAGACACATCACCATGTCTGACCTGGGTTTGCTGACTCCCTGAGATGGGTCCTGGCTGCTGTGGGCCCTGCACAGCTGGAACAGAGGCTCCACTGTATCAACCAACCTGCAGGCCAAGAACATGGAAGATGGTACCATCACTGCAAGGAGGAAGCACACTGTCTCTGCCCCTTCAGCACCTGAGCCAACCATCAAGAGCCCCCCCTGTGTTATCCTTAAAAGGGAGGAGTTTATTGAACCACTTTTGGAAAGGGTCAGGAAAATAGATGGATGAAGTAGTTCAGAGTTCAGAGTTCAGAGTTAGCCACCAAATGAGAAAACTGTTCATTTAAATTGTTGAATTTTTGTCTTCTTTTAGCACATATATCTTCTTAATTTATGTATTCTAAATACTTTTTATTCTTAATTGGGGGGGTGGTTTGTGCACGTGAATGCAGATGTCTTTGGAGACCAGAAGAGGGTGTCAGATCCCCTGAGGCTGGAATTCCAGATGGTGGTAAGCTGCCACATGGATGCTGGGAATAGACTTGGGTCCTGTGCAAGAGCAGTACATGCTTTTACCCACTGAGCCATCTCTCTGGTCCCCTAAACACTTTTTAAAATAGTGTTTTAAGTTAGGATTTAATAGTGTTTTAAAATAGGATTAAGTGCGAGTTTATTTTTAAATGTATAGTATATTAAATAAGAAAAGTTTAAAATGCATAATTATAAAAGTCTTACATTTTCAGAACTTGTGGGATGCTGCTAAAGGCAGACTGACAGGGAATCCTTAATATATGAAAAACAAAAGCCCAAAAATATATCTCCGTCAGGAACTCATCAAAATAACCTCAAATTAAACATCAAGGGGCTAGAACAAAGGATCGTTTCAGAAGTTATTGAAATGGAAAATAAGCAATTTAACAGAATGAACAGAGAGGGAAATTAGAAAAATATAAATAAATTCTGGAACAAGTTGTCAGAGGGTAAAAAGAGAAAGCGTGAACTGGGATGGGGTGGGAAGAAGGGAAAGGGGAATATGTCTAAATCGAACTGAAAAATGATGTCTGAAATACACAAAACATCAATAAAAGTATTATATTAAAAGAGAGAGAGAGAGAGAGAGAGAGAGAGAGAGAAAGAGAAAATGCCATGTAAGAGTCATCACTACAGATGCATGAGAGGCTGGATGGCTGCAAATCTCACAATTGAATTAAAGGACATAAGCACATTACCAAGATGACACAAAAGGAGGAAAATTCAGTTTTATAAATATTGAACATATCTCCATAGAAGCACCATGGGGTGTGTATGTGTGTGTGTGTGTGTGTGTGTGTGTGTGTGTGTGTACGGCCTGTGTGAAGAAGCCAGAGAGGGCATCAATGTCCTGTACCGTCTATTCTTTTGAGTCTCCCTGATCCTGGAGCTCGTTTTCTCAGTCAGGCTAGAAACCAGCAGGCACAGTGACGCTTCTGTCTCCAGGCCTCTCGGAGCTGAGGTTACAGGCATGGCTGAGATGCTTGGCTTCTTGCGTGCTGGGATCCAAAGTGCAGTCTTCGTTACTGCTCAGCAAGTGCTCCTAGCCACTGACTCATCCCCCCAGCCCCCCTCATATCTTTTCTTTTAAACACTGGGGATGAGAGCTGAGATGGAAAGTCTACGTTATGTGACCTGGATGTCCCCATTCCTGTCACGATTGTAAGAAAAGGGGCTCCTCTTCCCCTTCCTCCTCCTTCCTCTTCTTCTCGTCTTTTAGCCCCTGCTGCCCTGGAACTTGCTATGGACACCAGGCTGGCCTTGATCTCACCTGCTTCTTCCTTCCAAATGCTGACATCAAAAGCCTGTGCCATCACAACCAGCTTTAAATCACTCTTCTTAAATCTATCTCCTAAGAATTTCAGAGTTTCAAAAGCTCTTTGTAAGGATTGTTTGGGAAACCTATAATAGTTGACTATAATTATTACTCCTTTATTAGAAATGTAGGCTACTGCTGGAGAGATGGCTCAGCGGTTAAGAGCACTGACTGCTCTTGCAAAGGACCCGGGTTTGATTCTCAGCACCCACGTGGCGGCTAAGAACTGTCTTTAACTCCAGTTCCAGGGGAATCTGATGCCCTCTTCTGACCTCTGCATCATTGCACAACATGGGTGCACAAACCTACATGCAGATGGTACACTCATACACATTAAACAAACAAGCAAAAAAAAGCCGGGCTTGGTGGCGCCCGCCTTTAATCCTAGCACTCAGGAGGTAGAGGCAGGCGGATCTTTGTGAGTTCAAGGCCAGCCTGGTCTACAGAGTGAGTTCCAGGACAGCTGGGGCTACAGGGAGACCCTGTCTTGAAAAGACCAAAAAGAAAGAAAGAAAGAAAGAAAGAAAGAAAGAAAGAAAGAAAGAAAGAAAGAAAGAAAGAAAGAAAGAAAGAAAGAAAGAAAGAAGAAAGAAAGGCTACTGATAATTTTCCCATCTAGTAAATGATTAGAGGGGTGAGAAATCTTTAGAAAATAATGGTTTATATTTTGGGTTGTTTTTCTCAGTTAGGTTACCTGGGTAGGAAATGACTGGAGACCCAGCATAAACATTTTAAGGCTCTTGATAAATAGTCCCCTGTTGCTTTTCTGCAAAGCTGACACAGCCACGCTCCCGTTGACACCTACTGCTGCTCTACGCTCCCCTGTGTCAGAACACAGTGCTGGAGGGACCAGAGTTTTTACCCAGAGAGGTGGGAAGGGCAGGAGGGGCTGTGGTCGGAGGAGAGAAGGAGCCTTCAAGGGCACGTCTCTATCTCGGACCCAAGACTGGCTCTAGGTCCATCAGGCCAGACTACCTCCCATCATGCACATATCCGCACTTACACATTTCCTTACACATACCAGCCCACACTGTGCACAGCACAAACACACAGGCAAGAATGTATTTGCTCCTATGTCTGCCCACATTATAAATAACCCTGTCCCCTCCTGTAACATCCATCTCTCTTACAGCTTTACAGGGTGGCCTTATTAAATTGCTATTTTGGTATTCATAGCATGTATTTTATTATGCTGAAGCCATGGCACCTTAGAGGAACACAGCTCCATAAATAAAATATTCATCTATCACTGCGGTCAAGAAGGTTCTCCTCCGGTTACCTCTCCTCATGCTTTGGTTTTTATTAGAGCCAAAGTGTGCACTGAGTGAAGTCCAACCTCTGAAAATCCCACACACCTTCCTGAGGACCCACTAGGGTAAAATCAACCATTGAACAAGGGTTCAAAGACCCTCAGGCTCCACGTGAAACAGGTTTCAAGATCGCCTGTGGGTGGAGTCCTGGTGCATCTCCTGTGCTTCCTGACCATTTGCTTGTGGAAATGTCCTGTCTCCTTGAAGCCTCCTCTTGAAAAGGAACGTTTCTCCTGTGCAGGCCGCTCCCACTCGTCTCACAGTCACATGTGCCTGACAACAGGATGACTCTAAGAACTGTCCTTGAGTGACTTTGTCAGTGTACAGATGTCATCGTGTGCTCTTATGTCATGTAACTGCCCTAAACAGTTAAGACGGGTCCCTCAAGGAAGTCTCCCAATACAATCTGGATGCTCCATAAATAAGAGATGCCCAAGGCTACTGTCACAGTAACTTGGCATGCTTTTATAGTAACATTTTTAAAAATTAAATAGAAATACATTGTGAAATAATGATTAGAAGTATGTCTAGTTAACACATAAACCAGTCACACAGTTGTTTAACATCAAGTGTGTGCTGCATAATTGTGTGCTATACTTCTTTGACTAGCAGCGCAGTGTTGCTCACACCGGCATTCCAGAAACATCAAGGCATGCATGCACTGCACCATGATGCTTCAGTAGCAGTCGTTGCTAGGCAACAGGGGTCTTTCACCTCCATCATAATCTTGTGGGCTCACTGTGTTTGGGTGGTCTGTTGTTGACTGAAATGTTGTTAGGTGCGAGTGACTGTCGGTGAAGGGATCCCACAGTCTGCCGAGTATCAAGACGTGTGGAGGGGGTGCGATCTAGGGATGAAGACAGTGTCCTGCCTTGAGGAGTCTGAGAGCCACAGGGGAGACTGATGGGGCCTGGCCAGGAAGGACCACAGTCAGAGGTTAGTACACTGGCAGCGGAGAGAGATAAATAAAGCCAGTCACAGTGGCAGAGGCCTGTCACCCCAGCACTTGGAAGGTAGAGGCAGGAGTTCAAGGTCATTCTTGCCTACCTAGTGAGTTGGGGGCCAGCCTGGGATCTTGTCTTGAAAATCAGAGGTGGAGAAGGGAGCTCTCATGCTCCAAGCCAGGCAAGAGCTTCACTTCTCATGCCTGTCCAATCAGTGTCCAGTAAGTATTGACCCTGAAGCAGAGAGACCACAGGATCACCTTACCCTAGAGCTGAGTCGAGCAGACCAACCCCCTTTCTACCTGCCATTGTGTATCCTCATAATATATCTAAAAACGTTGCTTCTGGCACTGCTATAGACATCCTCCTCATTTAGAGGAGAAATGTGCAAGCTCAAGAGAATCACCTGGGCCTCATTCTTTTCAATCTTCATTCTGAATGGATGCTATTCATTGGTCTTGAGGAGATAAGGGAGGTAGCTCTGCACTCTCGGCTGGGAAGATGATTCCAGGACAATAGCCATGGTAATGCGCTGGATTTGCACAAGTCCCTTGCAGAAGTTGATGAGGGAGCCAAGCATCTGGGACACACCGGTGTGTCTGGAGGGAAAACGTGCAGGGGACTTTCTACAGAATGGAGGACATGGGAGCCTCCTTTTGAGAAACAGAAAGAGACTTAATGGTGGAAGTCAGCCCCTCACAACCAGGTGGGGACTGAGGATCATGTTTTAAACTTATTTCTCTGGCCAGGTGTGGTACCTGCCTTTAATCTCAGCACTCAGGAGATGGAGGCAGACAGATGTGTGCCAACCTGGTGTACGTAGCTAGTTCCAGGCCACTGGGGCTACAGGGAGACCCTATCTCAAAAAAATAAACAAACAAACAAACAAATAAATAAACAAATTTTCTGGACACCGTGAAGATGTTAGTTAAATACTGAATTTGTCATCTGGTGGAAAGATGTTCGCCGTGGTCCAGGCATTAGCATAGCTCAGAGACACCAACAGGGTCTTCCTTCATAGAATCTGCATTTATTTATTATTTTTATTTTATGTGTATGAGTGTATTGCCTGCACGAATATAAGTGCACCCATGTCATAAGGTACCTGCAGAGGTCAGAAGAAGGCATAGGATTCCCCTGGAACTGGAGTTATGCACAGTTGTTAGCTACCAAGTGGGTGCTGGGAATTGAATTCAGGCCTCTGCAAGAACAGCCAGTGCTCTTAACCGCTGAACCAGCTCTCCATCCCCCAGGATCTGGATTCTTTGAAGTCATTTAATGAGTAGGCACAGGAAGCTGCTTCAGGCACAATCCTATATTCCAGAACAACCCAGTCCATATGTGCGGACTTGCCCCAAGGTACTGTGAGACCAAAGACAGGGCAGACATAGCCAGAACTACAAGGAGTGCTGTTTATTGGGGATCTGACAGACGCATGGTCCTGGGCTGCAAGACTGGTGGATCCTGGGACTTGGTCATAAGGAGGTCATGTATACTGGCCAGAACAGGAGTGACTCTACCAGCGTGGCACACACTTCTGGGTGCCTCTGTCAAGGTTTCATGTTTATAGTTTGCTGGGAAATGCTAGCTGAGGGTAGCTCAGAGGCTTCATAGCTGTTAGTCATTATACCCCAAGACCAGCCCTTTCTGGAGAAGTGAACTACAGAAACAAGGACCAAAAAGGTATCAGGGAGGTGGTGCAACTCCATTCCTCACAGCCAGCTGTGTTTGTGAGCTCCAGCATAACAAAGCTGGGATTAAAGGCATGCACCACCACACCAGGCTCATTTTTTGTTTTTGTTTTTTTTTGTTTTCTTGAGATGGGGTTTCCTCAGATGGCAGGGAGCTCACTCTGTAGACCAGGCTGGCCTTGAACTCACAGAGATCTGCCTGCCTCTGCCTCCTTAGTGCTGGGATTAAAGGTGTATGCCACCACACCCAGCCCATACTCTATTTTTTTTTTTTTTGTCTTTTTGAGACGGGGTCTCCCCATATCCCCAGATGTCCTGGAACTCACTCTGTAGACCAGGCTGGCCTTGAACTCACAAAGATCTGCCTTCCTCTGCCTCCCGAGTGCTAGGATTAAAGGTGTGTGCCACCATGCCTGGCTATACTCTATTTTTTTTTTTAATTGAGTTGTTTTCTTGGTGTTTAACTTTTTGAGTTCTTTGTGATCCCCGTCACCTCCGTCTGATACATACGATAGCAAAGTTTTTCCCATTCTGTAGGTTGCCTCTTCACTTGAATGACGGTGTCCTTTGCTGTACAAAAGCTTTTCAGCTTCATGAGGTCCAACCTGTCAATTGTTGGTCTTGATGCTGGGCTATGGAGGTCCTGTTCACAAAGTCCTTTCTGTGCCTATAAGTTCTATGTATTCCCTACTGTCTTCAAATTCAGGCCATCAGGTCTTATGTAGAGGTTGATTTGGAGTTGAGTTTTGGGTAGGAATCTAGTTTCATTCTTCTACATGTAGTTGACCAATTTGACCAGCATCATTTATTTAAGATGCTGCCTTTTCTACAATGTCTTTTTTGCCTCTTTGTCAAAAATCAAGTGGAGGGGCTGGAGAGATGGCCTAGCGGTTAAGAGTGCCGACTACTCTTGCAGAGGATCCGTGCAGAGGATCCGGGTTTGATTCCCAGCATCCACATGGCAGCTGAGAACCATCTTTAACTCCAGTTCCAGGGGAATCCAACACCCTCTTCTGACCTCCGCAGCATTGCATGACACAGGTGCACAGACCTGCATGCAGGCAGTACATTCATACACATAAAAGAAATTTTAAAAAAATCAAGTGGCTAAAGGGAGATGGACTTACATCTGGGTCCTCAATGCCATTCTGTTGATCAGTGTGTCAATTTTTTTTTTTTTTTTTTGGTTTTTTTGAGACAGGGTCTCCCTGTAGCCCCAGCTGGCCTGGAACTCACTCTGTAGACCAGGCTGGCCTTGAACTCACAGAGATCCACGTGCCTCTGCCTGCCTCCCAAGTGCTAGGATTAAAGAGATGTGCCACCATGCCCAGCTTCTGATTGGTTTTATACAAGAGGGAATTCATACCTGACACTGTTATTGGGGCCAAGAACTTGTGGCTAGATAGGTCATAGGCTCCAGAAGAGAACTTACTACTGTTATTCTGCTAAATGGACAAAGTATTAACCAATTTCTAATTAATTATTTTTATTCCCATAGATTAGCACTTCTCTCAAAACTCACCAGAGGAGCTTCTTTTTGTAGTAAATGGTAATTAACACGAAAACCCAAAACTGGTCAAGGGGCAGAGAATAAGAGACCTTGAAGTGTTCAGCCCTAAATGGGACATCTAAGGGCTGGATAGGTGGCTCAGCAGTTAAGATCACTGGCTGCTCTTGCAGAGGACCCGGGTTCAGTTTCCAGCACCCACATGGCACCAAACAACCATCTTATACACATATAGGACAAAATTTGAATGTCTCAGCAAATTCTGCAGAAAATGAGCCAACAGCTAGTTCAGCAGCTCAAGCAAAGGAACAGGTGGAATGATTCTCCTCCCAAGCCAAGAGTTCCTTATCCCCATTTCTCTTGTTTCTCACAGAGGGCAGAGGGCTTCTGTGGACTTATTGGTTAAATATGCAAAGAATCCTGTAAATTCCAGAGCTGTTGGAACAGATAAAAATGAATACTTGTAGAGCACTGACTGCTCTTGGAGAGGACCTGGGTTTGATTCCCAGCACCCACATGGTGACTAAGAACCATCTTTAAGCTGGGCGTGGTGGTGTACACCTTCAGAGGCAGGCGGATCTCTGTGAGTTCAAGGCCAGCCTGATCTACAGAGTGAGTTCAAGGCCAGCCTGATCTACAGAGTGAGTTCCAGGCCAATTGGGGCTTTAGGAAGACCCTGTCTCAAAAAAACAAAAAACAAGAAAAACAAAAACCGGGGGCTGGAGAAATGGCTCGGCAGTTAAAAGTGTTGACTCGTCTTGCAGAAGACCCGGGTTAGATACACAGCACCCACATGGCAGCTAAGAACAGTCTTTAACTCCAGTTCCAGGGGAATCCTACACTCTCTTCTGACCTCTGCGGCATTGCATGACACAGGTGCACCAACCTACATGCAGACAGTACACTCGTACACTTAAAAAATAATAAATAAGCCGGGCGTGGTGGCGCATGCCTTTAATCCCAGCACTCGGGAGGCAGAAGCAGGTGGATCTCTATGAGTTCAAGACCAGCCTAGTCTACATAGTGAGCTCCAGGCCAGCTGAGACTAAAGGGAGACCCTGTCTTAAAAACACCAAAAAATATATAATATTAATAATAATAAAAAAAAATTTTTTTTTTTTGGTCTTTTCGAGACAGGGTCTCCCTGTAGTCCCAGCTGTCCTGGAACTCACTCTGTAGACCAGGCTGGTCTTGAACTCACAAAGATCTGCCTGCCTCTGCCTACCGAGTGCTAGGATTAAAGGCGTGTGCCACCACGCCCTGCCAATAATAATAAATTTTTAATTTTTTTTTTTTATTAATTATATTTATTTCCGTATGTGTATGAATGTACTGTCTGCATGCAGGTCTGTGCACCCGTGTCGTGCAATGCTGCGGAGGTCAGAAGAGGGTCTCAGATTCCCCTGGAACTGGAGTTCTCCTGGAATTGGAGTTTCAAACGGTTCTCGGCCGCCATGTGGGTGCTGGGGATCGAACCCGGGTCCTCTGTAAGAGCGGTCGACGCTCTTAACCGCTAGGCCATCTCTCCAACCCCAATAATAAATTTTTAAAAAGAATGCTTGTTCTTAGTTAGCTTCAAGAGTCAGGAAGTATTTTTATTTTACATTTTCTTTCATTGTTATTTTCTTTTTACCATTATCTCTTTTATTAATGGGTACAGAAATAGTTACAAAAATGGAAAAGTAAGGAGTTTAATTGACAGATTCTTCTGTTTTATTATATACAGTCAAGACATCTGCTCTGCTGAGCTGTATTATTCCAGTAAAAGGATGAATTTGCACTGAGGGACATCAGAGTCCACTAACTTGACTTATAGGCCTTAATATACATGACAAAATGCATGAGGGAGCTATAGATACAGAAGGGGGAAGCAGTATAAACATGGTTAAGATCCTTTGTATGAAATGCACAAAAAGTCAGTGAAAATGTACATTAAAATAGGTTATTTTAGAGCCGGGCATAGTGGTGCACATCTTTAACCCCAGCACTTGGGAGGCAGAGGCAGGCAGATCCCTGTGAGTTCAAGGCTGGCCTGGTCTACAGAGCAAGCTCCAGGCCACCTAGAACTAAAGGGAGACCCTGTCTCCAAAAAAAAGTTCAAAAATAGGTTATTTTATTGTTACAGTGAGACTATATTAAGAAGTATTTTGTATATAATATATCCAAATTCAAGTTTTAAAAATCAAGCCTTATGCCCCTGTCAATCTGTCAGAACTGTGTGAAGCCTCTTCCCGAGAGGCGTGTTCCTGCTGTGGCTTCACCTTCTTCAGCCCTTCCCTTCCCCCAGCATGAGATTCCTGGGGAAACTTTATTATCAATTAAATTGTAATTATTTCAGTAATCTGTTAGCCTGATATTTTCTCTCATGCTAGGTGAGTTACATCCACAAGTGGCGAGAGGAACAGATAAACTCTGATGAGCCTTGTTATGGGACATGAATCTTATTTGTGACAATTTTCACCATCCCCACAATCCACTCTAATACTGGGGACTGGATGTCAGCATATCTGGGTAATAGGAGAGAAAAACACTCAGAATCATGGTGACAAATCATTTTACTGTATGTGTGTGTTCTGGTTAGCATTAACTGTCAGCCAGCATGACATAGTCTAAAATCACCTAAAAAAACAAAAGTCTCAGTTAAGTCATTAACAGGTTGATCTGTGGACATGTCTGTGAGGGATTGTCTTGATTGTCTTTGATGTAGGAGGGCTCAGCCACTGTGGGTGGCACCATCCACAGGCAGATAGTCTGGTGATGAATAAACTACCTATCTAAGGATAAGCCAGCGGACAAGCCAGCAAGCAATATTCCCAATGCTTTCAAGTTCCTGTTGGGTTCCTGTCTTTCCCTCAGGGATGAACTGTGTCCTGGAATTGTAAGGCATGCTTCTAAATATAGTCACATTCTTTTTTAAAAATTTTTTTTATTAATTTTATTTATTTCTGTATGTGTATGAATGTACTGTCTGCATGCAAGTTTGTGCACCCGTGCCATGCAACGCCGCGGAGGTCAGAAGAGGATGTCGAATTCCCCTGGAACTGGAGTTCTCCTGGAACTGGAGTCTCAGATGGCTCTCGGCCGCCATGTGGGTGCTGGGGATTGAACCCAGGTCCTCTGTAAGAGCGGTAGGTGCTCTTAACCGCTAGGCCATCTCTCCAGCCCCAATAAGGTACAATGGGGTTAGGACTTTAATATATGACCTTGAGATGACAGGCACAATTCAGACTATCACCCTAATTATAGCAATAAGTCCACACTCAACAGAGCCCACTTCGGCTGGGCTCTGCCTGTGGTAACTCTATGGTACCTCTGAATCTCCAGCAGTCTGTGGACTCTCTTCCACGGAAATCAGAAGCTCAACAAGATAAGTGACTTGCCCTCTGAGACAGAAAATTCTAGAAAAGGATTAAAGAACTAAAATTCCTACTGCGTTTGTCCTAAAAGCCAATGCTAGAGGCCTGGCTCTGAGTAACTGTTTTGTGATTATATATCTGGGCTGGTGCTCAAATGACTGAGAGTCAGGTGCACCCGCTAGCTATCCTGCATCCTCAGAAATAAGGAGGGCTATGGTGGCCCCAAGAGGTATTGAGTCATAGGCTCTCCCTATGTCTAGATCTTTGACCCCAAACAAGTTCTTCAAAATTTCCAAAGTTAGTCCATTTCCCATGTGTAAATCCCATGAGGGCCTGGAAGGACTGCAATTACCAGAGATAGGACTCAGAAAGTAGCAGCAGGAAGTCCTCTGTGAAGTGAGATGCCACCCACAGGATGCCACGTTGGTAGTCATTCTTCAGAGCATTTGATGTCGATGATTGGAACAGCATGTGGAAAGTGCTTGGCACCCAGTGTCTGTCCATAGCAGTGGCAGCCATTGCTGCTATCCTTGCCAGTACTGTCTCCTCTCCTCCACTGGGTCCTCTCTGCTCCATGAGCTCAAGCTGCCGGTCCTCAACCTGTCCCTCCCTGAGTGTTACCTCCCTGTCCTCTCAAAATGCTGAGTCCCTTCCTTAGGAGCTGCTCATTTCAACAGCAGGGACTGTCTCTGACTGGGACTCAAATGGCATCTGACTATCAGAGCAAACTATCAATGATTTCACCCAAGAACAGCAGTCCAGGGCGAAGCTGGCAGCTAAAACAGTTAACTCCTGATTGATTAATTTAATCAAGACTTAGCCAACTCATAAATTGTTCAGGCATGCTGTTAACTCAAAAGATCTCTCCTCAGCTAATCGTTTAAGTGATTTTAAAAATTGTTTTAATGAGCCACCCTGAAATTGGATCTGTGCTATTTTTTTTTCTATCAACAAGAGAAGGGCATATGAATATTTTTGTAGAAAAAAGTAACTTATGTTATGATCTAGAATTTGTGAAATGGGAGTATAGATGCAGAGAGCAGTTGGCCTGCCCTGGAGGGTTTTAAGCCACACTGAAAGCGTAGTTTATCTTTCTTATTTTTTTTCTTCTGCCTCATCCCACACATCCTGCTTCGAGATGTCACCAGGATGCAGCAGCTCCACAGCCAATGAGCCTGTGTGAGCTTGGGCTCTAATCATACATAAGATCTAACAGCTATGAAATGTCGTAGGTGGTTTATCGGGACAGCATCTCTCTCACTGCTAAGTGATGCTCCCTGGGTTGTTCCATGAACAGTCACAGGTCCCTAAGCCCTCCCTTTACTCTTCCTAACAGGTGTCTGTCAGAAAGGATCCAGGGGACTTAGAGGTGGTTTATGGGCTAATGAGGATATAGAAGTGAAAAGAATAAGAAGAAGGTGGGTAGCAGTTCTTCTGTCACCTCCCGGTAACCCCTCATCCTAAGAAGACTGTAAATGAGAAATCAGGAAGGGGGTCTGCTGGGGAGAAGGGGATGGGACCACAAAAAAACAGCACCAGAGAGTGAAAATGAATGAGATGTTGAGCGGAAGATGTCCAGACAAAGTGAAAGGCGGAAAAAGACAGAGATTGAACTGAGAAACTGAGCAACCAAAACAGAAAGAGCCACAACACAGAGGCAGAAAGAATTAAGAACCAGGAAATGTGACTGTTTAACTCGTTTGCATTAAGAGACACCCTAGGAGATTAGTAAAGCACCTCTGGGTGTCCCTATGAGGGTTTTCCAGAGACACCTCAGAGTCTATTGATAGATTCGAACTTTGATTAGACCATTAAGAGGCTGTGGAGTTGTGGAAGAAGGGGCTTGACTGGAGGAAGTAGATCATTGGAAGTACAACTTTGGGGGTTATATTTTGTTGTCCTGACCTCTTCCTATTATGAATCCATTCTACTTTCTGTCCACCATGATGTGAGTTGCTCTGCTTCCTGTCTGCCATGGGGTAAGTAAGCTCTTCCACTCTACTTCCTGTTTGTCATGATTTGACTGCTCCATTCTGCTTCGTGTCTGCCATGATGTGAGCTGCTCCACTCTACTTCCAGTCTGCCATGTTGTGAGGTGCTCTCCTCTACTTCCTGTTTATCATGATTTGACTGCTCCATTCTGCTTCCTGTCTGCCATGATATGAGCTGATGCACTCTACTTCCTGTTTGCCATGTGTGACCTGCTGCACCGTACTCCGTCTGCCATGTTATGAGCTGATGCACTCTGCTTCCTGTCTGCCATAATGTGAGCTGATGCATTCTGCTTCCTGTCTGCCATAATGTGAGCTGCTGCACTCTGCTTCCTGTCTGCCATAATGTGAGCTAGTGCACTCTGCTTCCTGTCTGCCATAATGTGAGCTGCTGCACTCTGCTTCTTGTCTGTCATAATACGAACAACCTTCTGTTCTACTTATTCCCATCACCATGATGTTCCATCCAAGCACATGGGGCTAAGCCCATCATTGAACCCTCTGAAACCTTCTAAATTGTTCTTTTGGGTATTTGGGGCACAGGTACACAAAAGGAACTAATACTAATACAGAAGATATACACAAACTAGGAAGAGAATTAGAAATTAAATGTTGAGTGCTCACTTCGGCAGCATATATACTAAAATTGGAACGATACAGAGATTAGCATGGCCCCTGCGCAAGGATGACACGCAAATTCATGAAGCATTCCATATTAAAAAAAAAAAAAAAGAAGAAATTAAATGTTGAGAAAATTTGTCAAAGAGGAAGGGAACCAGGAGGAGGGCAGGGAAGAGAACGAAGTTTCCTGGGAATTTTACTGGGCTAGGTGCATCAATATTCCATTGTGCTCTCCACAGCAAGCCATAGAGAAAAATCCCAGGACTTCGCCACTCTCGCTGTACAAGCTGATTAGATCACAACCTCTCTGATCTGAATGGTGGCTCACTTCCACACACCATTTGACTTCAATGACTGGTACTTGAGTTTTATGAAGTGTCATTAGTGTGGGGCACCAGCATGTGCCACAGCTTCTTGGAAGCTGGTGACCTCAGCCTACTAATCTCCAACGTCCTCTGGCTGCTTATAAAGTACTTGTCTTTGGGAGACCCATGGCCCTTCCCATAGAGCAGTTTTGATGAGGAGTCCCTGGAAGAAGTTCCCTGAGGATCAGAGAGAGCAGGGCTGGCTGCAGCATGCCTGGCTAGAGCTCGTACCTCTGGTCGTACTCGTTCTTTGGGGATGATCAGCGCCCGCTATAAACATCCTTGCCTGCCTCTTTCACTATCTTTTTTCTCTCTTTAACATTCAACTTCTCATCCCCCACCCCTTTTAATGTGTATTTATCTCCTGTACTTGTTATTTTGGGGTAGCCATGACCAAAATACTTGAAAGAATAATAATAAGGAAATATATATTTGACTCATGGTTTCAGGGGGACTACAACGAAATGTTCTTATATGTTAAAGGAGCATTACTGGTCTAATTTAGATCTACCATAATTAAGATCTACTATCTTAGTCTATATTATTCAGGATCTACTTTTGTGTTTGGGAAGAAGGAGGGCTCTTGTTTCATTTATCATTATTTGACTATATAATTGACACAGTATCATTTATAGTCATCCCCCCCATATCTCTACAGTAAATGATGAATAATTTCTTGAAACAAAATTTTCCATTTCTCTCTCCGCCTTGCCTACTTTGGCTAACACCATGTACTACCTTGGTAAGAAGTCCTGGCTTCTTGAGCTGGAGAGATGGTTCAGCAATTAAAAGCACTGGTTGCTCTTGCAGAGGATCCAGGTTCAATTCCCAGCACCCATGGAGTGCTGGGAATTG
Source organism: Rhizomys pruinosus (assembly GCA_009823505.1). Lineage (NCBI taxonomy): Eukaryota > Metazoa > Chordata > Mammalia > Rodentia > Spalacidae > Rhizomys > Rhizomys pruinosus. The sequence continues at coordinate 236,723 of VZQC01002563.1, read as the reverse complement.
AATAAAAAAATAACAATTATCCTAACTCCAGTTCCAGGGGATCCGACAACCTTTTCTGACTTCCTTGGACATTGTGCACTTACATACATCAGGCAGTACACTCATACATAGGAAATAAAAATAAAAATACTTTTTTTTTTAAAAAGAAATCTTAGTTTCTTACAAGGCCAGTCCTGGCATTGCGTTTCCTTAGGGAGCTGACGATAGAAATTTCCTTTGAATTTTCGAATCAGCTTATTGATTTTTGCACTAACATACACCTGTGGAGATGTGCAGGGATTCTGACTGGGAGTTTATTGAATCTTCTAATCAATTTCAATCCTGTTACCAAAGGATAATATCAAAGGAAAACTATCAAGTTTCTGCCCCTGACTTTCGTCTTTTTCTCTCAACATTTTCAGCCCATGGTTGCTGGAATATATTCTCCATTTATTTAGTTCTGACTTTGTTTTTCTCAATAATATTTCATTGCCTTGAACTAAATCTGTCATTGGATTTAGTCCTATCTGATTTTATACAGTTGTATTCAATTATTTGTAAAGCTTATTTTATGGTTTTTGCTGCTATGAAAATATAAGTATTGGCCGGGTGTGGTGGCACATGCCTTTAATTCCAGCACTCGGGAGGCAGAGGCAGGTGGATCTTTGTGAGTTCAAGGCCAGCCTGGTCTACATAAAGAACTCCAGGCCAGCTGGGACAAAAGGGAGACCCTGTGTCAAAAATACTACATATATATATATATATATATATATATTTGTATATCCTCTATTTATCTGATATCTGACAATTTATGGCAATAATCCATTAGAGTTAATTGATTTGTCTGCATATACTATGTTATGTAAGAGAAAAGCAGGTGTCATTTTTGCCTTCCGAACCTTGAGCCAAATATAAATGGTGAAGATGGAGAGTTTTTGTCAGTTGTTTTGGTTTTGTTATTTGTTTTTGAGATAGAGTCTCACTATGTAGCCCTGGCTGACCTCAAACTCACAGAGATCTCCCTGCCTCTGTTTCCTGCATGCTAGGACTAAAGGTGTGAGCCACCACACCCAGCAAAGCCAGAGTTCTTTATTCCAACCCCAGAGGTAAAACCAGCATTTTTCCATCAAGATACCATTGACTGTATATATTAATGTATCTATTATCATCTATGTCATATATATAGTGGAGTATGTTTCTAATAAATGATCTATATAGTGCTTCTAATAAATGACATATAGTGGAATATATATGTATATGCATATATATATGTATATATATATATATATATATATATATATATATATAGTAGGGTATGTTTCTAATAAAAAAGAAACAGGATCTGGCTCTGTCATCCAGACTAGCTTCCAACTCATAGCAATCCAATCTTCTGCCTTAGCCTCTTGGATACTGCAATTAGAGGTGTACTCACCATGCCTGGCTTGCTGTAAGATTTTAAAAGGTGACCTTAGGAGATTAAAAAACATTTGTAAATGGATATGGACTTTTACTAAGTGCTTTTTTGTATTCATGTGATTTTTCTTCACTCCGTTTGGTGGTGTAAAAGTGCATATGGACGGAGTGGCAAATCTGGTGTTTGTTGGTTTTTTTTTTTTTTGGTTTGTTTGTGAGACATTGTCTCCCTTTAGCCCCATCCGTCCTGGAACTTCTAGTAGACCGATGGCCTTGAACTCACCAGAGATCCACCTACTGGGATTCAAGGCTTGCAACACCATGCTCATCTTAATCTTGGATTCTTAATAAACTCATATTTTATTCAGAATTATTATCACAACCAATGTGCATCAGCTGACTCTTCAACTTTCTTTCTAATGCCATATTTGTGGTTTAGCAATAAAGTTTACATTGTTCTGAGAAAACCATTTCAGAGGGCTATCCTTTTCTATTCTTTGGAAGAGTTTTTCTTTATAGGTAAACATCTCTCCTTCATGAATATTTGGTTATCATTGTCCAAATGAGTTATCTAGGGTTTCAAGTTTTCTTTGTTTTGCAAGAATTTTTTTTTTTTTTTTTTGGTCTTTTTGAGACAGGGTCTCCCTGTAGTCCCAGCTGTCCTGGAACTCACTCTGTAGACCAGGCTGGCCTTGAACTCACAAAGATCCGCCTGCCTCTGCCTCCCGAGTGCTAGGATTAAAGGCGTGCGCCACCACGCCCGGCTGTTGAAAGAATTTTTAAAGCGGCATAATACTCTGTATCTGGGTGGTTCCCCATCAGCAAATTCAAACAAGCACAGCTCAAAATATTGAAAAACAATAAAAATGTAGCAAATCAATTACTTGTATGATATTGTATATTATAACTAACCTGAAGATGAGGTGAAGAATACAGGAAGAGGGGCTAGGAAGGTGGATCATCAGTTCAGAGCACTTGCTCCTCTTGCAGAGGACCAGGGTTCAGTTCCTAGCACCCATGTCAGTGGCTTCTAACAACCTGTACCTCCCACTCCAGAGGACCCTATGCTGTCTTCTGGAGTCCTCAGGCACCTGCACACACACACACACACACACACACAGATCCACATAAGTAAAGATAAAAAGCAAACCTTTTTTTAAAAAAACACCACAGGAAGATGTACCCAAACACATTTTATATGAGGGACTTGAACATTCATGGACTTCAGTGTCTAAACAGGACCCCAGCGCCCACCCCCATAGATTCCAAGGGATGACTGTATAATTTACAAAGAGTAAAATCCAGAAAACTTTGAGTCTGGTAAGAGCGGTAAGTGTGTGTGGCTGTCAGTCAGCGTCTCACTCCCCTACCAGCCCTTCCACACTGATTCCTCCCCCTAAATTGTGGTTCCTTGCAACTGCTGCTCAATTTTCTGTCTCAATCACTTTGCTTTTTCTAGAAGGTTCCATCAGCAAACTGATGTGTGAGTAGCTTTGGAGACTTGCTTCTTTTACCCAGTCATATGTATGAGAACCATGCTTGCCACAGGTGTGGGCAGTCTCTCCTTCTTCTTGTCAAGTAACAATGAAGCAGGGTTTATTCACCCATTCAGCACCCATTCAGCATCCATTCCTGAGTGCTAGGATTGCCCCTGGCATGGGCCATTACTAAGCGCTGACAAAACACTCACATACAGGTCTCTGTGAGCACATGGGAAGTAAGCAGCTCAGAGGGACCATACGTGCAGGAATCAACCGCTGGACCGTTTAGTCTAACTGTGAGCATCCTAGTTTCACACAGTAGCTGCCTGTGTGGTCTTCTTCAACTGCCAGCGACCATGGCAGCTGTGTTGCTCACCTTCCTAGGCTGACAGCACCTGCATCTTCCCATGCAGGTTCAGAAAAGGCCTGACCCGGCAGCACACTCAGCCAGATGCTCCTGCAGCTTCTTAAATGGATTTTGCATTAGTTCTTTTCCCATTGCCGTGACCAGTACCTGACAGAAGCAACTCAGAGCAGAAAGGGTTTGTTTTGGCTTATGGTTTTAGGGGATACAGCCCATCATGGAGGGAAAGGAATGATGGTGTCCGTGATGGCGGGCATGTGGTTGAGAGTCCTTGTGTCTCATGGACAAGGAAGCAGAGAGCAGACAGAAAGTAGTACCATACTATAAAGCCAAAGGCCCACCCCCAGTGACCCACATCCTCCAGCTAGACCCAACCTCTAAAATAGCCACAACCTCTCAAACAGGGGCACTAGCTGGGACCAAGTGTTCAGACACATGAGCCTGGGAGAGCTAGAGACAGCTTTTTATCTTTACTTATGTGGATCTGTGTATAGAGGCATGTGTGCGGGTGCCTGAGGACTCAAACCATAACCAAAGTCTCTGTCCCAGAAGGGGCCGCCCCATTTTCTCTTCCTTTCTCCTAAACTAAGCAGCATCCACCACACAGATCCAGGACTGATTCATCCTGTGGACTGCCTCACTGTTGCCGTGCTTAGACACATACTACTGTTAACACTGTTGTGACTGGAGAGTTGACACTAACGACAGGGAAATAATGTGAGTTCCAACAATCACCTTCAAATAAGCTTCTGAGAAACCACTCATGCAAAGTGAACTTTCTAGAAGCTCCCCATGTACCACTTTACTCGGAGATTAAGAGAGAGCTGGCACCATGTGGACGAGCCTGGGTGCTATTTTTGTTCCCACTTAGTGTGCAATTAACAGGCAGGCCACATAATAACTGTCCCTGGGACCAAAAGCTGGAGTGTAAACACCGCTCGACACAGTTATTTAGATCTTCAATCAGACCCACCCGATCAAGGCCAATTATTTTCCTGGCAGAGTTAATTAGAATATGTCTAAAATAAGTAAGACGTGAGAGGCAACTTTCTATTAACTCCTTCCTCTGTCACCTCGAACCTGGAGTCTTGTCCTTAATTTCAGATTACGAGTACCTGTGAGATGGAAGCAGAGCCACATGAAGTGTCTTAGACCTGAAACCGGGCTCTGCTCCTACCATGTTGGCTGAAATATTCAAGGAGGAGAAAGTTAGTCACAGTTAGCTGGATGGGAAGGGGAGTAAGAGGGGAGGGAGGAATTCTCGGCTCACATCTAGTTTGTTGTTGACCCCAGGGTACATCCATCCTCCTGACATCACTTTGCATGGGTGGTTTCTCAGAAGCTTATTTGAAGGTGATTGTTGGAACTCACATTATTTCCCTGTGGTTACATTGCCTCTTTGCTTTGGCCTCCTGCAGAATGGGACTATGCCTTCTTTTGCAGACCGGAGTTTGTAGTTCGTGTTGCTCTGTGACAAATGGATGCATGAGAAATTGCTCTCTGGGCAAATAACTGAGGACTGACCGATTAAAGAAGGGAAACCGACAGGGAATGAAGCTAAAACAAGATCGATGGTGCGTGTGACCTGAGACTGCAAAGGAGCACAGTGCCCACAGTGGAGGCTTCCTCACACGTCTCCTGACCACACATCCCAGGAGTCAATGCGGAGGAGAGGAGGCAGGGCTTCCGGCCAGCTCACTGTGCTCTGGCCCGGCTCCGTGCGCACTCTGGTGCTCCCACTCAGCTCGCTGTGCTCTGGCCCGGCTCCGTGCGCACTCCAGTGCTCCCACTCAGCTCGCTGTGCTCTGGCCCGGCTCCGTGCGCACTCCTGTGCTCCCACTCAGCTCGCTGTGCTCTGGCCCGGCTCCGTGCGCACTCCAGTGCTCCCACTCAGCTCGCTGTGCTCTGGCCCGGCTCCGTGCGCACTCCTGTGCTCCCACTCAGCTCGCTGTGCTCTGGCCCGGCTCCGTGCGCACTCTAGTGCTCCCACTCAGCTCGCTGTACTCTGGCCCGGCTCCGTGCACACTCCAGTGCTCCTACTCAAAATGAGGCCTCTTACTCAAGACGGCCTTCAGAGCCCAGCTAGAAGCACAGCCACAATGTGGCCTTTGAAGCCTGCCATGACTTAACATAAACTCACTCTCGATCTTGTCTCCTACTCGGTCACACGGCGTCTGTGCCGAGCTGAGCCGGTCCGTGTCCTTAGGAACCGCCCCGCCTCCCACCCTTGGCCCTTCCTTCAGATCCTCTCTCTTCCCAAATTTCTCTTCAGTCTCAAAGCCAAGTCATGTTGCTCCTTGGGCTCTCTGGTCCCCTGCCTGGCTGCTCTCCGCCTGGGCTCCAGACATCCACTTCAGACTAGTCTGATGCCCTAGGGGCCTGCTGTGAACCCAGCACACGACCTCTAAGCTCTTCCACCTCTCCCAGGCAGGGTCAGCTTGTTTATGACTAACATAATAACCTTGACAACCTTGGGGGAGGGTGTTGTGGTTTGAATGCCGGATGTCCCTCACAGGCTCCTGTGTTTCAACATTTGATTTCCCAGCTGGTGGCACTGTTTGGGAAGGCTGTGAAACCTTCAGGAGGTGGAACTGCCCTGGAGAAAGTAGGTCACTGGGGGTGGCCTTGAGGTTCAGTAGCCCAGACCCATTTCTTTTTTTTTTTTTTTTTTTGTAGACCAGGCTGGCCTTGAACTCACAAAGATCCGCCTGCCTCTGCCTCCCGAGTGCTAGGATTAAAGGCGTGCGCCACCACGCCCGGCGCCCAGACCCATTTCTAACTCACTTCTTCACTGCAGAAGCACCGCAGCCATGTCTTCCCCAACATGGTGGAATGTATCCCACTGAACTGTGAGCCAAAATAAACCCTCCCTTTCTGAAACTGCTTTCTATCAGGTATTTTGTCATAGCTAGCCACTTCCAGTGCAACAAACACATAGTCCGTGATCCTCCATGACCCCAGCTGCACACAGTGGGGCATGCCTGTAACCCCAGCTGCTTAGGAGACTGACGTAGGAGGACTGAGAGAGTTCAAAGTTAGCCTGGGCTACATACAGAGACTTTGTTGCAAAATAAATTGAAAAGGGCTAGAAATAAAGCAAAGTAGCAGAGAGCTTGTCTAACAGTCCAATCCCTAGTACCATCCACAAAATAAACCAGAGCCCAAGTCCTCAACAGGGTTTGCTAATGGACAGATTTGGAGGAACCGCACCTCCCTGCCCCTGCCAGACACTCTGCTCACATCCTTTCCTGTGAATCAGTCACATCCTTGGCCTTTGTTTCAAAGCAACCAAGGGCCACTCTGAAGAGACCCACCCCTCTGGCTCTGGCTCTGGCTCTGTGGGTGCCAGAGCCCAGGATGGATACATTCCATGTGTCACCATCCTCACCGACTCTGAGTACCCTGACACCCCCTTCCCGTAGGGGACACCCATGTTTCATTCAGGCTATGGAGCTTTCACCACCACCCCCCCAGCCTCAGCCCAGCACCATCTCAGCCCAGCACTTGCCAGCTCAGTCCTGTGTGAGGTTTTCATAGCCTGAGCCTCACATGTGTCTCCATCCCTCACCTCCCACTGCTCTGTCTCCAGAGCTGTTGTGCAACGTTTGCCTGAAGCATATAACTGTACAGCATCCCATGACCCAGAGTACCAAGGAGACACCTGTGAAATAGGACCATTTCCTGTGAATGGGGCTTAGGGTCCCCGCCACCCCATGCCGTACCATCAACAGGTCTACAACCACCCTCTGTCCATGTCCTGTGAACATTGCTGGTGTCTGCCCACCGAGAGCAGCACCTCTTCCTGATCTAGGAGTCTGGGGACTCTGTCTCCTCTGTCTTCTCCTCTCCCTTCCATCAACAGCTCCCTGAAGACTCCTGCATCCTGCTTGCCTCACACCTCTTCCCTGGGTGCTTCCTCCCCGTCCACGATGCTGAGCCCTGTGCCACAATGGAGCTTGCTTGTGCAGGGTGAGAGTTACCATGGCGATCTCAGGCAAGATTCCCAGAAACCAGAACATCAGAGAACTTAGAGATGACTTCCTGAGGGCCACTCGTGTTAGCAGGCCTGCCGAGGGCTGCCCTCATTAAACGCGACATAACGTGCAGGACAGACAGCGGGGACGGGCCGCAGTGCCTTGTGCTCTGCCTGATGGCTGTTCCACCTGTCAGCCCATCGCTGCTCCCCACAGTCCTCTGAAGATGTAGTTATATCTGCATCTTACATGGGGGACACTGAGGCCCTGGCATACGCGGCTTCGAGCCAGGCAGACTGGCTCTGGACAGCAAGAGCTCACAGAGGCCTGACCCAAACCATGTCCTATCTCATCATTCACCTGCTTGTTTTGTTTTGTTTTTAGTTAAAAAATTATTTTTAGGGGCTGGAGAGATGGCTCAGTGGTTAATAGCACTGACTGCTTTTGCAGAAGACCCAGGTTCAATTCCCAGTACCCACATGGCAGCTAACAACCATCCATAACTCCAGTTCCAGGGGAATCTGACATGTTCCTCTGACCTCTGTGGGCTTTCAGCAACATGGGTGCACTTACATACATGCAGGCAATGCATTCATACACATAACAATAATAAAATAACCCCCCCAAATTTAAAGTATTTTTATTTTGTATGTCTATTCAGTGTGTGTGTGTGTGTGTGTGTGTGTGTGTGTCTAAGTGCACCTGTGCATGCAATGCCCAGAACTGGAATTATAGACAGTTAATAGCTGCCAGGTAGGAACCAAACCCAGGTCCCCTGCAAGAGCAGCCAGTACTCTTAACTGTTGAGCTATCTCACTGTCTTTCCAGCCCTTATTTTATTTATTTATTTATTTATTTATTTATTTATTTATTTATTTATTTGGTCTTTTTGAGACAGGGTCTTCCTGTAGCCCCAGCTGACCTGGAACTCACTCTCTAGACCAGGCTGGCCTTGAACTCACAAAGATCCGCCTGCCTCTGCTCCTGAGTGCTAGGATTAAAGGCGTGAGCCACCACGCCTGGCTTTATTTATTTTTGAAACAGGTTTTCACATTGTGCTCTGGGCTGGATTAATCTCACTCTGTAGCCCAGGCTGGCCACAAATTCTCAGCAAAGCTCCTGTTTCAGCCTCCCAAGTGTTGGATTATAGGCGTGAGCTGCCACGCCCAGCCCTCCTCAGCTTTTGACAGTGCTCTGCTCATCCGCTCTCCATCCTAGACACATTAAAGCAGCAATCCCTCCAGCAGGCCCCAGGGCCTTGGCACATGTTGCTCTTGCCTGGAGGGTCTTCCTAACTCCTTCCCCCAAGTCATGCTGTCCATCTGTCTGGGTTTCACTGAGCAAAGCCCTCCTGGAGTAGAGCTCCTTCTGTCTCATGGTTGTGGCTTATCTGTTGTGGTGACTCGGTCAAGGTCAGCCTGTCCTACTGGACCAGTGACTGCAGGAGAGGATGGAAGAGGAGGAACCATCTTCTTTCCATGGAGTTTCCAGAGCTGGTCCACGGCTTGGCCCTCAGATTCCTGTGAAACACAGAACCAAACAGCATGGTATGGGGTTCTCCTGAGCCTCACATCATCTTTTCCCAGGGCTGGAAATGTTCTCTCTCTGCACAGTCAAGAGAAACCTCACTGTCACAGCCCAGGAGCCTGGTGTGACATCCACTTGGCCCAGGAAACCACCTGGAGCCTTTCTTCCTGGTTCATGTTTCCTTCCATTCCCTCAGGAAACCCAAGAGCTATTCACATTTCATTAAATTGATTCAGATTGAATCTAAATGAGGGTTAAATATAATTTTTCTGAACACTACCAAGCCGTAATTCCTGTGTCTAAATAAAAAAATAACAAATGGCTGCAAACGAGGCGCTGGTGAGGCTTTGCTCTGTGGTTTTGTTCGAGCCCTCTGCATTTATTCAGATAATTCAATTTGCCACATTTCTGTGAGTACATTTCCAAAGCCTGTGCACAGGTCTGGCCTGTCCTCTGCAGACACGTTCCAGGCATAGAAGACTACTGAGCCACTACCACAGGACAACAGGGAGACAGGAGCAAGAGACCTGTGCTAGCTACAGACCCCAACAGAGGAGCCAGGCAGAGAAGACTACTGAGCCACTACCACAGGACAACAGGGAGACAGGAGCAAGAGACCTGTGCTAGCTACAGGCCCCAACAGAGGAGCCAGGCAGAGAAGACTACTGAGCCACCACAGGACAACAGGGAGACAGGAGCAAGAGACCTGTGCTAGCTACAGTCCCCAACAGAGGAGCCAGGCCCCCGAGGGCCAGCTGTGCAGGTCACAAGTCCGTGATGTTTGTGGGGTGAAATCACTGTTACAGTGCAATTTCCCATACTCAGCTGCCAGCTCTTGAGGGGGGGGGGGCTGTGGACATTAAACTATCCTTCTGAAAGCATCACCTCCTGTTGAAAAGCTATCAAAACAATCCCAGGAACAGGTGGACGATAAATTAATGAACACAATCTCTCCGTTCAAATTACACCCGGGAAGAAATTAATTACTGGGCAAATGAGAAACAAAGAGGGATTCCCGCCTCCCACAGCCTCAAACCCTCTGAGATTTTGTTCTCCTGAAATCTAATTTCCGTGAAACACTTCAGGGAGGTGCGTGGTGCCGGCGGAAGACTTGGCGGCGCACTCATTTGCAGCCATCACTCCTCAGTAAGGAGTCCATGCCTGTGCCAGGGTTGAGACTGACAAGGACAATATTTCAGGGGCACAGCAGCTGGTTCCCAGCACTGCTAATAAGCAACAGGCAGATGGGGTGCTGACTGAGCTGGGGGACCGGATCCCTGGAAGGAGAATGTAAACTTTATTTATAGAATAATCTATCCAAATACATAAAACCTTTATTTTCCATAGTGAACATTCTATTCCTGCCCAGAATGTAAATGTGCTTTCCAGGGTGTTCGAGTGTCCTTCCCTGAGCTCTGAGGCACATGCTTCTGACAATGTCACTCTGCCAGCTATTTATAGGGCTCTAGCCCTTGGCAGAATCTAATGCTGGTGAGCCGGGTGACCCTGAGGACACTGCTGCTGGCCCCTAAATCTCTCCTCTGTCAAGCCCAGGAGCGCCACTCCTTCCTTCCTCCTTGCTTTGGGCCCATGCATCCAACCACCTCACCCTCTCCATCCTCCTTCCATTCTGCCCACACCCCATGGAGATGTCAAACCCTGAGCTACCCTTCTGTCCCCTCACTGGATCAGTGGTGACATTAATCTCCAAGGCTTGTGTTTGGGTGGATGGTGACAGCCCTGCTTGACATGCAGACCGGGCCTGCCCACAGCCTGCCAGGGGGTCTCAGGGTCTGCTCACAGCCCCACCACTGCCTCTTAGAAGTCCCTTCATCTCAGACAAATTAGTGTCCCTAAGACTCAGTCACCTCACCAGTGAGGTGAGAATCTCATCGTCCCCCCTGAGTTCACACAGCCATGGAAACTGTAGGTAATTAATTTGTAAACTGAGAACAAATTGTCAGACAGATATAGGCCACTTTCTACCTCGGGGGATATGGGGACTAAAAAGGGTGAGATACCCCCACGGTGCCTATTACAGAAACAAGAAACTAAACAAAATCATCAAATATGGGTGAAGGGGTGCAGAACCTGGAAGCTCGAACACCACTGGAGTCCAGACTCCTGCAGCTGCCGTGGAAGGCAGCATATGACCCAGCAAGTCCACTTCTCAGTATATACGGATCACAGAAAGCAAGGTGTCCAAGAGGATCATAGTGACATGATTTACAAGAGCACAAAGGTGAAAGTAACTCAAGTCTCCATCAGCGGACAGGAGAATCAATACAATGTGGTCTGCCCATTCAGCAGAATATTACTCAGCCATGAAAAGAGAGGACATTCTGACACTATTAAGCCCCAAGGACGTTACAGTAAAGACAAACGGTATCTGATTCCATTTACGTGATACCTAGAGTGGCTGAATCAGAGACAGGAAGGATGGCGGATGCCAGGGACTAGGGGAGGGAGAACGAGGACTAAGAGTTTAATGGGGACAGGCTCTCAATTTTGCAAGACAATGTATGGTGATCATAAAGTTCCTTGAGGGGGGAAATAAATGAGATCCACTCTTCCTCCCAAGGTCACAACAACAAACTGAGGTATGATTCCATCAAAGCAATGAGTTTTGGGTTTACTTACAGGAGTGTGGGTGCTCTCCCTATGGCAGGACTGGAAAGTCTTCGCCCAAGCATGGATGATGGATTCCCCACAGCTACATAGTCTTCCCCAGTCTTGTGTACTCTAGCCCTTCCCCCAGGTCACATGCAATTGCCCGTCATGGGTTGGGAGGTGTGGCTGGATACTCAGGCAAGGGTCCCGAGATTTGCTTGCCCTTCCTTCTGTAATGGGGCATAAGCAGTCAGCTATCCCACCTCTGATGACCTTTGGTAAGCCGGCACAGCTGAGCTCAGGAAGACATTTGTCCAACTCGGATGGCAGTCCTATGTAACAGTGGCGATGGTGAATGTGCTCAGTACTGCTGAACTGTGGAAACCTGCTTAGATGATGAACTTTATATTAAGTATCTCACATAGCCCAGGCTAACCTCAAACTCACTATGTATCCAAGAATAACCTTAAACTCCAGACCCTCTTGCCTCCACCTCCCAAGTGCTAGGATCACGGGTATGTACGTCCATGCCTGGCTTTATGCTGCCTTGGGGGTTGAACCCAGGACTTCATGCATGCTAGAGAATTCAACTAGTTTAGTTACACCTCCAGCTATGTATTTACTTTTTTTTAAATTTTTTTAAATTAATTTTATGTATTTTTGTATGTGTATGAATGTACTGTCTGCATGCAAGTCTGTGCACCCGTGTCGTGCAATGCCGCGGAGGTCAGAAGAGGGTCTCAGACTCCCCTGGAACTGGAGTTCTCCTGGAATTGGAGTTTCAGACGGTTCTCGGCCGCCATGTGGGTGCTGGGGATCGAACCCGGGTCCTCTGCAAGAGCGGTCGGCGCTCCCAACCGCTAGGCCATCTCTCCTTTAACGACAGGGTAAAAAGTGTTTCAAAGTGATGAGCGTAGGCTGGGGAGTGACTCAGTGGCAGAACACTTGCTTTGCACATGGAAGGTCCTAGGTTCCTCAGCACCTGCAGGGCTTTGGGAGATCACTGTCACAGAAAGGTTTGTCCTTGACTAACAATGAGATAGAGGCTTGTAAGTTTTAAAGTTAATACAAAAATTTGCAACATACTTTGGCTAGTTGGAAGTCATTGTACCCAGCCCAGATCTAACAGGATGCTTGGTTACAACAATCTAGATGGAATCTTTGTAGAGGTGAGACATTCCAGCATCCTGTATCCCCACTGCATCCAGAGACATCATCCAGCAAGCCAATCTTGACGATTGCCTGTGCCTGAGCCTTGGAGCCTGTGACAGACGGAAGTCACTGTCCTTACTTCCTGAGGCGCTGGGGGCTGTCTTCTGTGGGGATGAAGTTAAGTAGACAGTGAAAGACTATAGCTCATTCTGCTATGAGATGTTTAGGGAAAGCAAAGGAAGTAAGGGTGTGTCTTTGCAGGGTAACACCTACCCCTCCCCAGGTGCTGGCTCAGGTGAGGTCTTCAGCAAGGAAATGCCTCAGCCAGTTAAGTGTTTTGCTTGTCAGTATGAGGACCTGAGTTTAATCTCCAGAACCCACATAAAAAGTCATGCATGGCAGCATGCACTGCTAATTTCAGTGATGGGAAGGCAGAGGCAGGATGATCCCTGGGGCCCTAGCCAGCCAGTCTAGCCCAAGTGGCAAGCTCCACACCAACAAAAGACTCTGCTGCAAAAGAGGCGGACAGTGTTTCTGGGAATGACACCTGAGGTTGTCGTCCAGCCTCCTCATGACATGTACCACACACACCCAAAGACATATACACATAAAAATAAGAAAGAAAAGAAGAAAAAAAGAAAGAAAGAAAGAAGGAAGGAAGAAAGAAAAGAAAGACGAAAGAAAGAAAGAAAGAAAGAGGAAAGAAGAAAGAAAGAAAGAGGAAAGAAGAAAGAAAGAAAGAAAGAAAGAAAGAAAGAAAGAAAGAAAGAAAGAAAGAAAGAACAAAAGAAAGAAAGGCCACAAAATGTCTAACACCAGAACAAAGGACAATAAAAGATCCAAATAGAAAATCAAGAAAGGAAAATTGTAACTAATAGGAGAAACTCAACGAATGCATTGCTAGTGTATCAGAAGCAGCTGAATGGGAACTAGTAAACCAGGAGAGAATCACCACTGACACAGGCAGCCACAGAGGCAGAAAGCAAGACGACAATGCAAAGTACTGAGCAGAGATACCAAGACAGGAGACCCAAAATCTATCTTCTTAGAACATCTGAATGAGAGAAGCCATGTGTGTAGAAACAGTGTATAAGACTCTTCCAGAACTGATGGGTGGAAAGGCATCGATCCTCAAATTTAGCAATACCAAATTTATAGCAGACTGAGGAATTCAACAAAGCCCCTGAAACTAAACTCCACCTGCCATTAGCCGTCCCCAGGGGATGCTCTGGACATTTTCACAGTCTCGGGGGAGGACTTGAGGCACCCTGACATTTTCTAAGATTCCATATCGGTTGAGCACTGCTCTGAGTGCTCACACATGAATTCAGTTAACCTTCCCAGAAGCCCGATGGGGCTGACATCATCGTTTGTAAGGAAACTTAGTCATTAAGAATTAAGTACAGTCATCCTTTGGTATTCATGGGGAACTCATTCCAAGACATCCATACTAAAAACATCCCTGGACGTTTTTGTCCCTTATGCGAAATAGCACGTGTGCCCACTGCAGTCTTCCATCCACATTATATCATCTCCTCTTACAGTACCTAATGTTAGGCAGGAGGCTCAGGGCAAAGGCCAAGGTGGCGTGGGCTAAGAAGTCCCTGCCCTTCTCTTCTGGTCAGAAGCCCACACTGGACAAAGCCAGCACCTAGTTCCCGATTCCAAAATGACCCCTGAACTTAGTGTCCACGCACGGGTCCCTAACTTGACCTAATAAGGCAGCATTTCCGCACCCTACTAACACATCTCCTGCTCCCCCTCCCCTGCTCTATAAAAATGCCCTAACCCAGCCCAAGGTGCAACTTCTCTGGACTCCCACTCGGGGGGGTGAGGGGGTCACTGACCTCTTCTGGGAGCATTCATCTCAGGAATGAATGCCTCTCTTGCATAGTCATGAACCTTACACCTAACACAGCATTTGGTGTTTGTGTTTGTTTGTTTGTTTGTTGAGATAAGGTCTCCAGGTAGCCCCAGCTGGCCTAGAACTTGCTATGTAAACCATGCTGGCCTTGATCTCACAGAGATTTAACTGCCTCTGCCTCTCATTCTGCCTCTCATTCTGCCTCTGCCTCTGCCTCTGCCTCTGCCTCTGCCTCTGCTGGATCTAAAAACAATAAAGGAAGTGAAGAGAAAACCCACAGAGTGGGAGGAAACCTTCGCTGCAGACACATCTGACAAAGCATTAATCTCCAGAGTATACAAGCTACTCAAAAAACAAAGAAGAAAACAAATGAAACACTCAAAAGATGGAGCAAAGATCTGAATAGAGACTTCACACAGGAGGAAATAGAGATGGCCGAGAAACATCTTAAGAAGTGTTCAACATCTCTGATAATTAAGGAAATGCAAATTAAAACCACTTTGAGATATCACCTTACTCCAATAAGACTGGCTAGGATCAAGAACACAAATGATACCAAGTGCTGGAGAGGTTGTGGAGAAAGGGGAACACTCATCCATTGCTGGTGGGAATGTAAACTTGTACAGCCACTATGGAAAGCAGTGTGGAGAACCCTTAGAAGACTCAAAACGAGCCTTCCATTTGACCCAGTCATACCACTCCTGGGTATATACCCACAAGACACAACTTACTGCAAAGATACATGCACAGCTATGTTTATTGCAGCTCTGTTCACAATAGCAAAAAGCTGGAACCAGCCCAGGTGCCCCTCAACTGACGAGTGGATAGAGAAAATGTGGTACATGTATACAATGGAGTTCTATGCAGCGGTAAAGAGGGACAACATCATGAACTTTGCAGGTAAATGGATGGAGCTGGAAGACATTATGTTAAGTGAAGTAACACAGTCCCAGAAAAACAAACGACAAATGGTGTCCCTCATATGTGGATGCTAGTACCAATAACCCAGATATAAACATTTCTCATGGAGAGGGATGCATAGTAAAAGAACAACAACAGAAAGACTGCATCAGAAAATGGACCGAAATGGTGAATTGGGAAGGGGGGAGGGGTGGGTGAGGGACACTGGTGTATATTCGATTAATGCATATTTAATTGACATGAGTTCAACAAGTGCCCAGTTTTGCCTAGACACTGTCTACAGGATACATGGTGTTTTAGGACTTAGTAAAAGTAAATATGTGTATATTAAACAACATTGGTTTACAGACTCTGATAAAAACGGTAATGCATCCGAGTTAAATGGAGATATAATTCACTGTTGTGTAACAACTATTTATAGTGGGTCCTGATGAAACTTACTTTCTAGGTGCCACAAAGGTTTTGATATGAGAGACTTTCTTGCCTCCCCCCCAGAACAAGGAGAAATATGACGATGATGGGGTTGCTCTCCAACTGTAAATTGGAGACAACTATTATAGAGGTAATCTCTTATAAAACTGGTAAAACTGCCTTCTTTAATTGACTAATAGACATAGAACTGTGAAAAGGATTACTCTCTGTTCAGAACCAAATATAACACTAAAGTCCTTAAACTATGCGCTTAAGCAAAATATATCAATACAGGAGCTCTGACATCAGTAATGGATTATTCCACCAGGGAGATGTTGGCCAGGGGATCTAAGGTCCCACAAAAGGTAAAGGCTCCTTGCCTCTAAACTGGGATACCTGCAAGAAGAGAGGCGATAAGGCCCTGCTGCTGAAGACCTGATGTTAACATGGAAAAGATGCATTGAGACCACACATGCAAGTGTACAGATGGCCTCTGGAATACCAGAGAGTGTTACCAAGGGCCACTAAACCAATAAAGCAAATACGGGTCTCCTTGAGTCAAGCAAGACTCCACCGTCAGCACCAGCTACACCTCACCTGCCTGGAAATAATGTGCAGCAGAGGCAGCCATATGCCTGTATATCCCAAATCTAATTGGCTATTGGCTCTCTCCTTGGAGGAATGACCCATGGCTGATGCCACAAGCTTACATTCTCTACAGGTTAGGAGATATCATAAGCCACAGTAAGACCCCGTCATATTTAACAGGAAAAAATGTAGTTCGTGGATCAACATCTCATCTAAACATATATGTCTATAACAAAGTAACCTACCATAACTATTAATGCTGCTTAAATACCTATATATCTAATTGCTTGTGCTTCATTAGTAGGATCGAAAGGTTATTCCTGGACAGACTGTCAGCCCATGAAAGGAAACAGCCAGAATTGACCAGAATCCAAGACAACAGCTCCAGAGAGAGTGGACTGTTCTGCTTCTCATCCACTTGTGCCCCTTTTCTAAGCCCAGGGAATAATCTGCGGAAGAGGGGGCGTGGTAGAATGTAAGGGCTGCGATTGGGGTGAATGGTGAAACTACAGCAATGTCGTCTGGACCCTCATTTGATTAACCTGATGGAACATACAACCCCTCACTCCCCGCTGGAAGGTGGGGCTGTGGGGGTTTAGGCACAACAGCCTACAAATTGGTTTTACATGAAGGATGCTTGTACTCATGGATTATCACTTATAGCTAAAAAATGAAAAAAAAAACTGAGAGAGATATGCAGGACAGTCATGGCAGAATGCATGATCTCGGTTGGGGTGGGGGTGGGGGTGAAGGGAAGGGGAGATATGCCTGAACTGAATTGGAAAATGATGTATGAAATGCACAAAGCATCAATAAAAAAATGTGAAAAAAAATAATAAAAAAATAAATCGCTAAGCATCGGAAAAAAAAAAATGTGCATCACCATGTCTGGCTAAAACAGCATTTTTGAATGGCTGTTCTGCTCTATTATTTAAGGAATAAAAAAAGGAAAGAGTAAAGGAGTCTACATTTATTCAAAATACTTTTTCAAGTATTTTTATCCTCAATTGATTGATATCAGTGTCTGTGGAATCTGTGGGCACAGAGGTCCAGCACTAACTTGTCCCCATCATATCACTAATGAGAGAGCATGGTTTGAAACTGGGCAGGCTCCTTAAAGACCCTCAGTGCTATATCTCCTATTACCTAGGCCTGAAGCACAGGTAGAAATGAGGCAATACAGGCCTCTCTGTTAAGAATTGACAAAATATGGGGCTGGAGAGATGGCCTAGCAGTTAAGAGCGCTGACTACTCTTGCAGAGGACCCGAGTTTGATCCCCAGCACCCACATGGCAGCTGAGAACCATCTTTAACTCCAGTTCCAGGGGAATCCAACACCCTCTTCTGACCTCCATGGCATTGCACGACACGGGTGCACAAACCTACATGCAGACAGTACGTTCATACATATACAAAAATAAATAAAATTTAAAAAAACTAAAAAAAAAAAGAATCAACAAAATAAAGCTGGTGTGGTTCTTTTATCAGGCTTCAAGACACAAAGCATTATCAAAAATTGAGAGAGAGGGCTGAAGGTACACACCACTGTATGTCCTTAGCATGCATGTGTCCTTGAGTTTGAGCCACAGTACAAGAGCACACATTACATACATGCATACACACAGAGAGAGAGAGGAGAGAGAGAGAAGAGATTTACTACTTCTAAACTTGTATGCTCTGTATAATATATCTTCAAAATACATAAAGCAGAAAAAATAGCAAAGGAAGATGGATAAATATACCACCATAGTGAGGTGCCTCAACTTACCAGTCCCCGGAGACAGAGCACACATACAGATGAAAAATTCTTGAGCAGGTTCTCCCTGATGGGTCCCAGAAAGCATTACCCAGCAATTCAAGAGCACAGCAATCCTCCAAGCCTTGGTGCTGGTCTCTTGGGGCTAATCCTGCCCACACCAGGGTATACGGAACAATTGTCAAAGCTTGTCCTGTGTTACACCAACCAAAAACACAGGACAAACCTCAAAGTCTTCTCCGAGCCATGGCACAATTACCTTAGAAGTTAATGGTAGCTTTCAGTAAAAGTAGTGGCCTGACAAGATGAGCCATTCTAATCGAAGACGTGCCCGGTTAACCAGAGAAGGAGCAGGAAGGGTGGGAACCGGAGGGGGACCCCATGGTGCGCCTAATGATGGCAAAGGAGTCGAAGAAGGGAATGAGGTTCCCTCTTCCAGGTGACTGTAGCTGTGTCAAGTTGACAGAAAATAGCCAGCACAGAGTAAGATGCATAAGACAATACACAGAGGGAACAAGGTCTAAGGAAGGAAGGCCTTGCGAGCCTGTTTGAGGCGGGAAGGATGTGAATGACTCAAAGCCTAATGGCTGTACACACAGAGAGTTCAGGAATGCTGCATCACCTCCAGGCCCTGCCATCAATCCCATATGCCGCCCCCACCTACCCACTGCCCTCTCACCCTGGTGTCCTTGCAGGGCTGGAGAGGGGCAGCTGACCCCATTAGCTGTCTTCCATCTTTGCATCACCAGTTCCATTTTGTTTTTATTTATTTTTAATTTTTTAAATTTATTCTTTATATGCATGATTGTTCTGTCTGCATGTAGGTCTGTGCACCCGTGTCGTGCAATGCCATGGAAGTCAGAAGAGGGTGTTGTATTCCCCTGGAACTGGAGTTAAAGACGGTTCTCAGCCACCATATGGGTGCTGGGGATCAAACCTGGATCCTCTGCAAGAGCAGTCGGCGCTCTTTAACCACTAGGCCATCTCTCTGGCCCTCCATTTTGTTTTTAAATCCCAGCTACTAAAGTCACACCAAGGCTAGAGGCAACTACCCCAAGGTGTGTGAAAACCGAGAGCCTCTTCGGCTGCAAGGAAAATGAAAACCCAAAGGAAAGTAGGAGTGTGGGACGGGGCCAGAGATGGCAGAATAACTGTGTTTTGATGAGGACACACATTCCTCATTCTGGTCCCCACGGATGGGTCCTTACGACCACCACAGTACTGAGTGCCTTGCAGTGGGCTTTGTATGCTGGCAATTTGGAAATGATGTGTTAGGACCCAGTGCGGGTTACAGCTACAGTTAAAGATGCATCCATCAGGGTTCCAGCGGCACAGTGCAAGGAGCACACACAGTACACGGAGGACAATGAAACTGTGAGCAAAAGAAGCAGACAAATTGTTATAATTATCTCCACCATTGTCAGACAACCACCTAACGTGGAGCTACAATGCAGCCAAATGATGTTACCTGAAAGTGGAGCTCCGTATCTTTGTCCCCCACATCTTTGTACCATTGTCTCCCCCCACCCAGGCCTCCGTTCCTGCTGCGCCCTCACAGCCTTGCCTTGCTCACAGCCTAGACTAATAATTTTCTTCTTATTAATATTTAACGTATGTGCATTGTGCACATTTTATAAAATACATCTATTGTAGAAAAGTAAAAGGAATAAAACAGCAATCATCTGAGTGTGAGCTTTGCCACCTGAGCAAACTCGGAAGGTTAATATTTGCATGTAAAGAATTCCTCTTTATGTGAACTATGCATACATAACCCTATTAACCCAACAGCTAGCGCCAGAATCGCTCTGGGGAAGATAACTTGCTCTGTTAGGAAAGTCAGTAGAAATTGGAGCCAGAGCTGTGCCCACTGAGAGCTGTCAGGGAAGCTCCCTTGTCTGTCCTGAGAGGTAGACTCATTGACCCTAGGGGGGCAAAAGAGAAGGAGGAAGAGTAGGAGGAAGGGGTAGGGTGGTGCCAGCCACCTGTTCTCTCCATGGGAGTTCTTCCCAACTCCCAAGTCCTTAACAAAGCTGGTTGAGCTGAAGAAACCCCTAGAGTGTCTGGAGGTGTGGCCCAGTGGTAGAGTACTTGCTTAACATGCAAAAAGTCCCAACACACACACACACTCACACACACATTCACACATGCACACACACCTAGTGTGAGTGATTTCTGTGTTCTGGAAGTGAAAGAAGCTAAGGCAGGTTAACATGCAGTGCTGGGGTAGTTCTGGAGAATGACACAGTCACAAAGACAGGGATCAGAAGTATGCGAGGCTGCCCACATGCACATGCATATATAAACATACAAACACTCATGCACACAAAAATACACACATATGCATATCCACAGACATGCACATCCATACACATACATATATACACATGTACACATTCACATACATACAGACATGTGCATATCCATATACATATGCACATGTACTTATACACACATACATATACTCACACACATATATACCCATACAAATATACACATGTCCGCAAGGTATGTTGGTGCCCACCTTTAATCCCAGAACTTGGGAGGTAGAAGCAGGTGGAGCTCTGTGAGTTCAAGGCCAGCCTGGTCTACATAGTGAGTTCCAGGACAGCTGGAGCTATAGGGAGACCCTGTCTCAAAAAACAAAAATAAAATAGGGGCTCCTAGAGGTTAAGAGTGACGACTGCTCTTGCAGAGGACCTGGGTTCGATCCCAGCACCCACATGGCGGCTGAAAACCGTCTTTAAAAATCCGACACCCTCTTCTGACCTCTGCGACATTGCATGACACAGGTGCACCAACCTACATGCAGACAGTACATTCATACACATAAAAAATAAAAAAAAATAATAATAATAATAAAAATAAAAACTACAAAGGAAAAAGACTACTCCAGTTCTAAATAGAGAGGGAAAGCTGGGGTCATTCACATTTGTGTGTCACATTGTAAACTTAAACATAGGCCTCATTGGTAATTAAAGGACTTCATTTCTTTGTGAAATGTCCATAAGAAGAGTGGGGTTGCTCTTGGCAGCTCGTAACACCCAGAAGCATCTTTTCTGGCTGTAGGAAAGAGTCAACCTCCTCCCGGTCAAGCACCATCCCACGTTTCATCATTCATGAGGGCTGACACCTCATGAAGTGTTAACCAGCCTTGCTGCTGTCACCTCTTGCATTTCATACCCACCAGACTTAATATTTTCAAATGTTTTGATAGTTTTTAAATAGTTTATTTATTATTTTTTAAGTCTGTGTATATGTGTGTCTGCATGTGGGTTTGTGCCCACAGAGGCCAGAAGAAGGCATTGGGTCAGATCCCCAAGAATTTGAGTTTTAGATGGTTGTTAGCTGCCATGTGGGTGCTGGGAACTGAACTCAGATCCTCTGCAAGAGCAGCCAGTGCTCTTAATCGGTGAGCCATTTCTCCAGCCCCAATTTCTGTTTTCAAATCAGTCTAGTTTCACTTTTGGCAGGTGCCGCTCACTTTGTTTCTTTCATCTTTTTTGGTCAGTCCTTGTTGATTAGCCATTTAGACATAGTGTGCCAGTCCATGTGGGGAGACACAGGCAATTCAGAATGCGTGCTGATTCATGTTGATACTGAGCTGTGTGTGACAATCACAGCATCTAGCCAAACCAGCTTCGGGAAGGAGAGCTACTTTTGGTCATGTGACTGCCTGGGGCTACATGAATGAACCTATGCTCAGCCCAGACCCGGAAGGCTCTGAAGCCGGGCATGGTGGCGCACAGCTTTAATCCCAGCACTTGGGAGGCAGAGGCAGGTGGAGCTCTGTGAGTTCAAGGCCAGCCTGGTCTACAAAATGATTTCCAGACCAGCTGAGACTAAAGGGAGACCCTGTCTCAAAAGACCAAAAAAAAAAAAAAAAAGGCTCCAACAGGCATAAAAAGATCCCCTCCCCCCAGTCCAGATTGGTAAACCAATATGTTAATGGAGTGACTTACAGGAGCATGGGTGACTCACAGGCAGCTACATACACTACAGAAGAATCCTACCCTTGTCGATTGTTCACCTTTTATAGAGTCTCAAGGAAGAGGGGCCTTGTGAGGTCCTCCTGAAGGCTCCCGAGCCCTGGGAGCCTCTCCTGGGAGCCATCACAGCTGCTCTGACTCAAGATGTGACGGTCCCTTCCAACCTGGGAGGGGTCACACACAGCCAGCCTCAGAGTGAGCCTGCTGTGTTCCTCACTGATGTGAAGGTGGTGACCCAGCTGGCCTTCTGCACTGAGTGCCGTGCTGTTCTCAGACTATTGTTTCATAGACTGGGCCTGAAATTCATGTGCATTGCAGCCATCCAAAGTCCATGAGATAGTACATTTCATGTTCTTTTTTTTAATTTTTTTTTTATTTTATGTGTATGAATGTACTGTCTGCATGCAGGTCTGTGCACCTGTGTCGTGCAATGCCTCGGAGGTCAGAAGAGGGCGTCAGATTCCCCTGGAACTGGAGTTCTCCTAGAATTGGAGTTATGGACGGTTATCAGCCACCATGTGGGTGCTGGGGATCGAACCCGGGTCCTCTGCAAGAGCAGTCAGCGCTCTTAACCGCTAGGCCATCTCTCCAGCCCAAGGAAGAGTTTATTTGGCTTACCTTTTTTTTTTTTTTTTTTTTGGTCTTTTTGTAAGACAGGGTCTCCCTGTAGCCCCAGATGTCCTTGGAACAACTCACCTTTAGACCAGGCGGCCTTGAAAACTCACAAAGATCAGCCTACCCACTGCCCTCCCAAGTGCTAATTAAAGGTGCACCACCACCACACCATTGTTTTTGTCTTTTGAGACAAGGTCTACCCTGTAGCTCGGGCTGCTAGGAACTTCACGTATGTTAGACCGGTGGCCTTAAACTCACAGAGAATCCGCCTGCCTCTGCCTCCCAAGTGCTAGAGTTAAAGGCATGCACCACCACACCCGGCGCATGTTCTTAGAGAACAGAAAGTCTCGGTAATTCAGAAGCCCTCCTTCAAGATCTCATCTGAGTCTCTTCGGTCACTCTCTAGACCCACTATCTGGAATCACTTAGTCTCTTAACTGCAATCCCCACTTCCCTAAGTGTCTTGTCTTCTTGACCACTTGGGAATCTAAGAAATCACATCCCAGGCAGTGTCTGTCAGATGGAACTCAGCTCACCTACCTGAGCTGGACCTGTCCCCAAAACATGAAAGCAGGGACACCAACTCCTTGAATGAAAGCTCTAAGTCACTGTCTGATTCTGAAAGCCCAGAGCCAGGCACCGATGAGAACAGATGGATGTCTCCCAGGTGGGTTTGCTGCAAGAGGACAGAGATGCTGTCGTCACTGTCCGGGAGCAAGTATGAAGACGGCATGCATCCAAGACAATCAGAAAGAGACGGCCGGGCAGGAAGACGGCAGCGTCACTAGGGTCATTGCTAGGGAGGTGCGTTAAGCGACTTTTCTCAACACTGTTATAAAATACATGGCCAAAAAAAAAAAAAAAAACATATTTGGAAGAGATTTGTTTTGGTTCAGGGTTTTAGAGGAGAGCATGAAGCCGCCACGCCTCACATGGTGCTGGGTCAGGAAGCTTAGTCAGACTGGAAGCAGAGGCAGGTGTAACCTTCTTGGTTCAGGCTGTGCTGCTTAGTGAAGAGGGAACCTCAGTTGAGCAATTTCCTCCATGAGGTTGGCCTGTGGGGCATTTTCTTGATTGTTAATTGATGCTCAGGGCACTGTGGGCAGCACCTTCTTTAGGCAGTGGGTGTTGACTGTATAAGAAAAGACACTAGGGCTGGAGAGATAGCCTAGTGGTTAAGAGCGCCGACTGCCCTTGCAGAGGACCCGGGTTCGATACCCAGCACCCACATGGCAGCTAAGAACCATCTGTAACTCCAATTCCAGGAGAACTGCAGTTCCAGGGGAATCCGACACCCTCTTCTGACCCCCGTAGCATTGCACGACACGGGCGTACAAACCTACATGCAGACAGTACATTCATACACATAGAAAATAAATAAATTTTAAAAAAATTAAAAAAAAAAAGAAAAGACACTAAACAGTGTCCTCAAGGCCTCTGCTTCAGTTCCTGCCTTCGGGTTTCTGCTTGAGCTTCTGCTGTGGCTTCCCTTGATGAAGGACTTCAAGGTAAAATAAACCTTTTCCTTTCCAAGTCGCTTTTGGTTGTAATGCTTAGCACAGTAATAGAAAGCAGAGTAGAACACATGCCTCATAGCTTCTATCCACCAGCTAGGCCTCATGTCCCAGAGGTTCCACAACCTCCCAAAACAGCACCACCAGTAGAGGACCAAGTGTTCAAACATGTGACTCTGTGGGACATTGCATGTTCAAACCAAAATAGGAGGCAAGGAAGGAAAGCTGAGTCCTTGTGGGCAGAAGCCCCATGTCGTGGTCACAGCCCTCACGTGTGCCCATCCCCCTCGCCTCTTGTCTCCATACTGGCAACAGTCCTGTGTGACTGTAGCTGGAATGGAAGCTGGGGAGTCCTCAAATCCTCAGGGCAAGGGCCTGTTGCTTTCATTATCTATGAAATGGACATTGGCCCACCTTGAGCAGGTAGTCAGTGAGCGTCTTCCATGCCCTGGGAAAAAGCACATCATTTAGGTTAAAAGCTGGAACCTCTCACCCGAATCCTGGAAATCCTTGCAGGCGTTCCATGTGCATTGAAGCAGGCAGGCTGGAAGCAGGTGTTTGTTTTGCTCTGATAACAGACTCCCCCAGCAAGGGCTCAGTGCAGGCTTCAGGGAGCCCAAGCAACAGAGGCAGAAGCCTGACGCTTCTGGAAGGAATTCAAGGAGATTTGAAGAGGAAAATAAATCTTCTTGTGCATGAAATCCCAACAGCAGCCTGAGTGGGGCTTGTTACAGTTCTGCCTTCATCTGCTTCTAATCCCTTCTTAGGGGAAAAAGAACCAGAAGCCGCTGATGCTGTGGAATTGATTCTGAACACAGAGTGAGCGGGGGAGGCCAGCGGCTCCTGGGAGGTCAGAGGCCAAAAGCCCTCTTGGCAAAATGTTTTACTAGTTCCTCACTCAGTGCCCTGAGCAGGATGGAGAGAGCAGCCCAGGAAGGTGGTCCCAATAAAGTGAGTCCCCAGGCCGCCAGATGCAAAGTACCAGCAAGCACTGACTTCAACGAGATGCTTCTCCTGTCGGTCACCAACCTGTCTCTCCAATAAAAGAGGGACCAGGGTTACAGCTCAGTGGCAGAGCCCTTGCCTATCATGAATACAGCCCTGGGTTACAGCTCAGTGGCAGAGCCCTTGCCTAGCATGCATAAAGCCCTGGGTTACAGCTCAGTGGCAGAGTGCTTGCCTAGCGTGCATAGAGCCCTGGGTTACAGCTCAGTGGCAGAGCCCTTGCCTAGCGTGCATAGAGCCCTGGGTTACAGCTCAGTGGCAGAGCCCTTGCCTAGCGTGCATAGAGCCCTGGGTTACAGCTCAGTGGCAGAGCCCTTGCCTAGCGTGCATAGAGCCCTGGGTTACAGCTCAGTGGCAGAGCCCTTGCCTAGCGTGCATAGAGCCCTGGGTTACAGCTCAGTGGCAGAGCCCTTGCCTAGCGTGCATAGAGCCCTGGGTTACAGCTCAGTGGCAGAGCCCTTGCCTAGCGTGCATAGAGCCCTGGGTTACAGCTCAGTGGCAGAGCCCTTGCCTAGCGTGCATAGAGCCCTGGGTTACAGCTCAGTGGCAGAGCCCTTGCCTAGCGTGCATAGAGCCCTGGGTTACAGCTCAGTGGCAGAGCCCTTGCCTAGCGTGCATAGAGCCCTGGGTTACAGCTCAGTGGCAGAGCCCTTGCCTAGCGTGCATAGAGCCCTGGGTTACAGCTCAGTGGCAGAGCCCTTGCCTAGCGTGCATAGAGCCCTGGGTTACAGCTCAGTGGCAGAGCCCTTGCCTAGCGTGCATAGAGCCCTGGGTTACAGCTCAGTGGCAGAGCCCTTGCCTAGCGTGCATAGAGCCCTGGGTTACAGCTCAGTGGCAGAGCCCTTGCCTAGCGTGCATAGAGCCCTGGGTTACAGCTCAGTGGCAGAGCCCTTGCCTAGCGTGCATAGAGCCCTGGGTTACAGCTCAGTGGCAGAGCCCTTGCCTAGCGTGCATAGAGCCCTGGGTTACAGCTCAGTGGCAGAGCCCTTGCCTAGCGTGCATAGAGCCCTGGGTTACAGCTCAGTGGCAGAGCCCTTGCCTAGCGTGCATAGAGCCCTGGGTTACAGCTCAGTGGCAGAGCCCTTGCCTAGCGTGCATAGAGCCCTGGGTTACAGCTCAGTGGCAGAGCCCTTGCCTAGCGTGCATAGAGCCCTGGGTTACAGCTCAGTGGCAGAGCCCTTGCCTAGCGTGCATAGAGCCCTGGGTTACAGCTCAGTGGCAGAGCCCTTGCCTAGCGTGCATAGAGCCCTGGGTTACAGCTCAGTGGCAGAGCCCTTGCCTAGCGTGCATAGAGCCCTGGGTTACAGCTCAGTGGCAGAGCCCTTGCCTAGCGTGCATAGAGCCCTGGGTTACAGCTCAGTGGCAGAGCCCTTGCCTAGCGTGCATAGAGCCCTGGGTTACAGCTCAGTGGCAGAGCCCTTGCCTAGCGTGCATAGAGCCCTGGGTTACAGCTCAGTGGCAGAGCCCTTGCCTAGCGTGCATAGAGCCCTGGGTTACAGCTCAGTGGCAGAGCCCTTGCCTAGCGTGCATAGAGCCCTGGGTTACAGCTCAGTGGCAGAGCCCTTGCCTAGCGTGCATAGAGCCCTGGGTTACAGCTCAGTGGCAGAGCCCTTGCCTAGCGTGCATAGAGCCCTGGGTTACAGCTCAGTGGCAGAGCCCTTGCCTAGCGTGCATAGAGCCCTGGGTTACAGCTCAGTGGCAGAGCCCTTGCCTAGCGTGCATAGAGCCCTGGGTTACAGCTCAGTGGCAGAGCCCTTGCCTAGCGTGCATAGAGCCCTGGGTTACAGCTCAGTGGCAGAGCCCTTGCCTAGCGTGCATAGAGCCCTGGGTTACAGCTCAGTGGCAGAGCCCTTGCCTAGCGTGCATAGAGCCCTGGGTTACAGCTCAGTGGCAGAGCCCTTGCCTAGCGTGCATAGAGCCCTGGGTTACAGCTCAGTGGCAGAGCCCTTGCCTAGCGTGCATAGAGCCCTGGGTTACAGCTCAGTGGCAGAGCCCTTGCCTAGCGTGCATAGAGCCCTGGGTTACAGCTCAGTGGCAGAGCCCTTGCCTAGCGTGCATAGAGCCCTGGGTTACAGCTCAGTGGCAGAGCCCTTGCCTAGCGTGCATAGAGCCCTGGGTTACAGCTCAGTGGCAGAGCCCTTGCCTAGCGTGCATAGAGCCCTGGGTTACAGCTCAGTGGCAGAGCCCTTGCCTAGCGTGCATAGAGCCCTGGGTTACAGCTCAGTGGCAGAGCCCTTGCCTAGCGTGCATAGAGCCCTGGGTTACAGCTCAGTGGCAGAGCCCTTGCCTAGCGTGCATAGAGCCCTGGGTTACAGCTCAGTGGCAGAGCCCTTGCCTAGCATGCATACAGCCCTGGGTTACAGCTCAGTGGCAGAGTGCTTGCCTAGCGTGCATAGAGCCCTGGATTTCATCTCTAGCACAGAAAGGGGCTGCATAGGAAGAGACAAAAAATTCTGATAAAGCATGTAATCTTAACTGGGCATGGTGGTGCATGCCTTTAGTCCCAGCACTCGGGAGGCAGATGCAGGCAGATCTCTCTGAGTTCAAGGCCAGCCTGGTCTATGTAGTTAGTTCCAGGACAGCCCAAGCTACAGGGAGACCCTGTCTCAAAAAGACTAATAATAATAATAATAATAATGTAATCTTAGCCAGGAAGGTGTGGTGGATTACACCTGTGACTTAACACTCAGAAAACTGAGGCAAGGGGACTGTCTCAAGTTTCAGGCTAACCAGGGCCACATAGTGACACCGTGTTTCAAACAAAGAATAAAATTATAGATTTAATTGGTGTGGTGGTTTGAAGGATCCCATAGGCTAGTTCCAGTCCACAAAACAGAAAACAGCTAGGTATGGTAGTGGATGCCTTTTAGCCCAGCCCTGGGGAGGCAGAGGAAGGCGGGTCTCTGTAGCCATCCACCTTGGTTTTTGAGACCCGTCACTGGCTTGGAGCTCTCTAAATAGGCCAGACTGGCTAGCCAGTGATTACAGGATATCACCCTGTCACGATATCCCCAGGAGATGCCACGATGTCCAGGAGTTCTAGGGGTTGAACTCGAATCTTCATACTTATATAGGAAGTACTTTAATGATTGAACTATATCTGACTACTCTGCAGATAGTATCATTTGGCCCACACTTGCCTTAAGCCCACTATATAGTGGGAGATAACCTTGAACTCTTGATCTTCCTGTCTCTGCCTCCTGAGTGCTGGGATTACAGGCAGGCAGAGTGTTTGAGTACTTGCTTAGTTGGCGATGCCGTGTAGGGAGATCACAGAACTTTTCGGAGGGGCAGCCTTGCTGGAGGAAGTACGTCGCTGGGGCTGGGCTGAGTGTTCATAGCCTCGCCGCAGTTCCACTTTGCTCCTTCTACTTCATATTTGCTGCTGAAGATATCAGCCCTTGGCCTCCTGCTCCTGCTTTCCAGGCCTGACACTTCCTGTCAACCCCCCCACCAGGGTAGATGTTCCCTCTGGGACTGTGAGCCAAAATCAACTCTCTCCTCTATAACTTGCCTTTGGTCATTGTGTTTTATCTCAGCAACAGAAAAATAACTAATATAGCTGGTGAGTATGGTAGCATATACCTATGATCCCAGCACCCAGGAGACTGAGGCTACAAAGGGAGAGGCTTGCTTTTTCAAAAAAAGAGGATTCTTATGACTTTGTTCACATGAAGAAAACTGCAAGGCACAGAAATTAAAGCAACTCATAAGCTTAATGAATGCATTTAAATTAAAGTGTATTGTATTCATGAAAGTCAAATGTATGGATACTATAGATCTGTGGAAACAGCAAGTATCTGGATGTGTCCAGCCCTTTCAGTTCTTAGAGGCCATGGTCCAGCTGCTGCGGTCTGCAGACCTCTACCAGGAGTGACAGATACTGTTTTTGTTTCAATTTTATTTATGTATTTTATTTTTTTGTCTTTTTCTAAATTTATTTTTTATTTTTTATGTGTATGAGTGTACTGTCTGCATGTAGATTGGTGCACCCGTGTCATGCAATGCCGTGGAAGGTAGAAGAGGGTGTCGGATTCCTCTGGAACTGGAGTTAAAGACGGTTCTTAGCTGCCATGTGGGTGCTGGGAATAGAACCCAGGTCCTCTACAAGAGCAGTCGGTGCTCTTAACTGCTGAGCCATCTCTCCAGCTCCCTACATATTTTTATTTTTTTGTGTATGAGTGTCTTCCCTGCATGTAAGTGTTCCTGTGTTGTGCAATGCCCATGAAGGCCAGAAGAGGGCTTCGGATCCCCTGAAACTGGAGGTACAGCAGTTTTTAGCCACAGTATGGATGCTGGGAGCCCAACCCAGGTCCTCTGTAGGAGCAGTCTGTGCTCCTAACTGCTGAGCCATCTCTCCTGCTCCTGGTGGCAGGCGTTGTTCAAAATGCAGAGCCCTTGATTCCCTTCATCCCCTGTGCCAAGTCAGAGGACAGGGGGGCAGCCAAGAGTCTGCCTTTCAGTAGCCCCACCCAGCGGAGCTTGCTGCATTCTGCCCTTCTGTCTGCAGCAGCTGGACACACTAACCCCCTGTAGGAACCACCCCCAGGCCAGGGCCCTCATTAACACCAGGCTTTTCAGCAACAGCTTCCCAGTGTCCACACCTGCAAGGACAGCCTGGGGGCCTGAGCTCCACCTGCGGATGTTCACAGATCAACTGTGTTCTGAGAATAAAGTGGGCATAGCAGGCTGTGGCCTTTCCAAGACAGGAATGAATGGACACATGTCAGTGGAATGGACAACTATCTCCACAGACCCAAACTCTGGAGCTGGGCTTAAACTACCAGAGAGTTCTTGTTCTGGTGGGAAGGTAACCAAAGTCCCTGTCTGCCCAGGGCTGAGAGGATGACCAAGGCACAGGACTTCTGGGTTTTGTTTCTGTTTCTGTTTTTGTTTTTGTTCTTGAAACATGGTCTCCCCGTAGCCCCACTTGTCCTGGAACTTACTATGTAGACCAGGCTTTCAACCCCCGGAGATCTGCCCGCCTCTGCCTCCCTGTTGCTGGAATTAAAGGCATGCACCACCACATCCGGCAGGACTTCTGGTTTTTCAACAGTAGAATCCTGAGTCAGGCAGGAATAGTCATTCCACTGCCAATCAATTATAACAACACTGTCAATCAATTATAATGACACTTCCCATCAATGATAGTGACTGCTGCCAAGTGCAGATGAAGCTTGATCTGGGAACCACAGATTTCAGATAGCTCTAAGTAGGTGTTCCAGCAAGGGGGAGTCTTAAGGAGCCTGGCGAAGAGGGGACCGGTGTGAGTGCTGAAGAGCAGAGCTGCTTCCTGCAGAGACTGTCCTGTGACAGGGACTCTGAAGACCAGACCTTCTCATCCCATACAGCCAACCATTTCCCCTTTCAAAATGACCCTCAGAGTGGAGGGATGTGGTCTGTGTGGATATAAGCAGGATGCACACAGCATAGTAGGGCCGTGACACTCTAGAGAAATCACAGACCTACAAGATGGCACCTGGGGCTGGAGAGATGGCTCAGCGCTCAAGAGCACCGACTGCTCTTGCAGAGGACCCGGGTTCAATCCCCAGCACCCACATGGCAGCTGAGAACCATCTTTAACTCCAGTTCCAGGGGAATCCAACACCCTCTTCTGACCTCTGAGGCATTGCATGACAGGGGTGCACAAACCTACATGCAGACACATATATGAAAATAAATAAAAAATTAAAATAATAATAAATTTTTTAAAAGGCACCTATCTTCCCTGTTCCCTGCATGTGTCTAGCTGTTGACCTGGTCCTCTCTCCATCTGAGGAGCCAGATTACTCAATGAGGTTTGATCGGAGAGTAGAAGACAAGGGACAGATGCCGATCAATGATAAGGGCAATACAGTCTAATGACAAATTCCTCAAGGCCACAGGGGCCCACAATTCAGCCAAAAGCCATACTAACTTCTTCAGTTTTTGTGGACATCAGGGGGTTTGGACATAACCCCATGAGACTTCTCCCTTCCAGACACCCACAGAAAAATCTTATGAACCACCCCACACCTCTCAGAGAGGGGCTATAAGTTCAGGTCCCTGCAGCCCCCTTTGGGTTTAATAATTCACTAGAATAACTTGCAGAACCCAAAGCTCTAATGGGCCAGTTTTTCCGTTCCAGACCCGATGAGCACAAGCCAGCAGAATGCTGCGCCTTGAGTCTATTGTTGGTAGCAAGATGGAGCTGGGACCAGACTGTCAGATTCCAGATCCAGAGGAGTATTTAAGGATAGACCCAGGGTTGCAGAGGATAGCATTTCCATCCTGTCTCAGGGCTGTCTAGACCCCTAGTGCTGCGAGGATCTGGGATAACAGAAGCAAATGGGACAAAATGGAAGGAGAGAGGAGGGGAAGAGGGGCAGAGCTCTGGAATGTGGTTCTGTGGGAGGGCCCATCTGATCTGTGTCCGCAGTTCCTGCTGAGAGTCTTCTAAATGCCTTCAAGTTCCTTATCGTTGTCATCTCTTGTTATTCATGATGAGGATCTCTTGGGTTCCCTGAGCTTATGCTAATGTGGTGTGTTTGGTGGGGACCCCGAATAGGCCGGAATGGGGTTGAACACCTGAAAGCCCCAACCTTTACAGGGATGGAACCCCCAGAAGTGGGGGGAGTTGAAGTTGGGACAAAGGATTGAGCTCTGTAGAAACTTGAACAAGTAGAGGGGGCAGTAACAAGGCTCGTGGACTACTGAGCTGGGGAGCCTGCCAGGAGCGTAATCCCGAGCTCCACTGTGACTCCAAGTCTCAGAGCTGGTCGACGTCACCCTGAGTCTTCAGCTGCCAGTCCAGCCATGTCCTTCACCGCGTTCTTCATAATTAAACCAGGAATGGAGGTAAAGGCTGTCCGAGTTCTGTGAGCTGCTCTGATAGGAGGAAAGGAGACTGTTATGAGCTTTTAGTTAATGTTTCGAGTTTGCGTGGCTGTGTGGCGTGTGTGTATGTGTGCCAGTGAACTCACCCCGCAGGTGTGTATGGAGGCCAGAGGTTGATGTTGAGATGTCTTTATTGTAAATTTTGTTTGCTTCTTTGTTTTGAGACAAGTTCTCTCATCGAATCCAAAGCTCTCCATTCTATATAGTCTGACTGGTCAGCGAGCCCCGGGATCCTCCTGCCTCTGCCTCCCCACACGCCCATGAGGTTATAGGTGCATGCTGTCATGCCCAGCTTGTACATGGGTTCTGGGACTCCAAACTCAGGCCCTCATACTTCCACATCAGGCACTTTGTCCAGTGAGCCATCTCCTCAGGCCTGTTGTGGGGTTTCGAGATAGCACATCAAAAGTGAGGTGGGGGGGGCAAGAACTTGAACTGGCATCCAAAATGGACAGTCTGCAAGACTGGACCCATAACCTTGAGGTCTGTGCCAACTACAGATATCATGGGAGGTGTCAGATCAGACAATTGCCAGCTGGTCTCAGGGCAGGTGACTCCTCTCCTTGCCACCATCTCTGTGCAGGCTGCTGTCTGTAAGCATGGTGTTAAGGAAAATACCGTCCAGGGACACTTGTTAAGCAGGGCAAGGAGGACTCTGCTGAGGGCACTCTAATGGGGACACTGCAGCCGTCTCACTATGAAGGAGAGCGATGGGGCTCAACTGAGCACAGCTGAGCAAACTGGATGTATAAGGCTGGGACATGGGGTGGAAAATGGCTGAAGGGAAATGCAGGGCTGGAGTGGGTCTGTTAGGTCCAGGCTTCCCAGAATCCCAAGGGACACAGATGCCCACTTCCTCTAGAGGCTGTCAATCTTCTGACCACTTCCTCTGTACCTGTAGGCCCTGCCCCCTGCTATGAGTGGGTGGGCTCCAGGCACCATCGTGCTCTCGCGCTCTCTCTCTCTCTTTCTCTCTCCTTGCCACGCTGTCCAGTTCCACCACATGTCTGCAGGCAGCCCTTGCAGGCAGCCCTTGCAGGTAATTCCACGTGGAAGTAAATCTTGTTCCTGGCGTGACTTAAGCCTCGTGTGCCTTTTTATCTGGGGGCTGGGGTTACACGGCCCTTTTTATAACCTAACAGGGTCCAGCTAAGCTGACCAGCAGAATTCTAGGTGGAAGCAGGAGGCTGAACAGGCATCACCTAGGGTGGGGGTGAGGGTTAGGAACTGACCAGATGTGCAGATCAGGCGCAGAGGGGGATCCGATACCACGGAAGGTTCTTACTAATCCCTTACCCTGATTGGGTTGCTGACACTAGCTGAGCCTAGGAGAGAGCTCAGGAGCCTGACCAAGGCTGGCCAAACAGAAAAGATTGTCGCTGGGGCCAGGAGGGGAGAGAGAATACCTTGTGTGTGCCAGCAGCCCCTTTTATACTGGAGATGTTAGGGTCAAAGCCTGGGCCCTGGCAGCCTCAACAAGCTAGGCTTGGCTGCCCAAACAGTACACCAATCAGAGAGACAATTCAATTGAGAAAGGAGACTTTTCACTGTGGCCACATTGGGAAGAGGAACAAATAAAGGGATCCCGTGACCCCCAAGGCCATCTTCAGGGTACCAACAAGAGTAGATTAGGGGGCTGGAGAGATGGCTAGCGGTTAAGAGCGCCGACCGCTCTTACAGAGGACCCGGGTTCGATCCCCAGCACCCACATGGCAGCTGAGAACCGTCTGAAACTCCAATTCCAGGAGAACTCCAGTTCCAGGGGAATCCGATTCTCTCTTCTGACCTCCGTGGCGTTGCACGGCACAGGTGCACAGACTTGCATGCAGACAGTACATTCATACTCATACATAAATGAATAAAATTAATAAAAAAAAAAAGAGTAGATTAGGCATATACAGAGGGCAGAGGTCTGTGCGTACCTGAGCCATCCTGGCCTGGTTGCAGTTCTGCCTGTCATCTTTGTCAGGCAATCCTACAGCTCCAGGCAATCCTACAGTTGTCAGAAGTGTGTGAGATCTGTTCCTGGGAGACAAATTGCTTTTCTAGCTGGCATGAGGCCCCAGCCCTTCCCTTCCCTCACATAGGATTCCTAGGGAAATTCTAATTCCTCGGGCTCCATTGTTTAAATAGACTGACAACTAAAAGCCGGAACACAAGGGTCTCTTAGAATGCCTTCCTTCTAACAGGTCAGTCACCCTTCCCGGACCAATGCTGTCTAAACAGGTCAGTCACCCTTCCTGGACCAATGCTGTCTAAACAGGTCAGTCACCCTTCCCGGACCAATGCTGTCTAAACAGGTCAGTCACCCTTCCCGGACCAATGCTGTCTAAACAGGTCAGTCACCCTTCCTGGACCAATGCTGTCTAAACAGGTCAGTCACCCTTTCTGGACCAATGCTCTCTAAACAGGTCAGTCACCCTTCCCGGACCAATGCTGTCTAAACAGGTCAGTCACCCTTCCTGGACCAATGCTGTCTAAACAGGTCAGTCACCCTTCCTGGACCAATGCTCGTCTAAACAGCGTCACGCTCAATCCTCTACATAGTCCTCGGACCAATGCTGTCTAAACAGGTCAGTCACCCTTCTCTGGACCAATGCTGTCTAAACAGGTCAGTCACCCTTTCTGGACCAATGCTGTCTAAACAGGTCAGTCACCCTTTCCGGCATGCCTAACCGAGCCCCTGGACAATGCTGTCTAAACAGGTCAGTCACCCTTCTGCAATGCTCAAACGTACCCCCGAATGCTGTCTAACAGGTCAGTCACCCTTCTCTGGACCAATGCTGTCTAACAGGTCAGTCACCCTTTCTGGACCAATGCTGTCTAAACAGGTCAGTCACCCTTTCTGGACCAATGCTGTCTAAACAGGTCAGTCACCCTTCCTGGACCAATGCTCTCTAAACAGGTCAGTCACCCTTTCCGGACCAATGCTGTCTAAACAGGTCAGTCACCCTTCGGACCAATGCTCTCTAAACACGTCAGTCACCCTTCCTGGACCAATGCTGTCTAAACAGTCAGTCACCCTTCCGGACCAATGCTTCTAAACAGGTCAGTCACCCTTCCTCGGACCAATGCTCTCTAAACAGGTCAGTCACCCTTCCTGGACCAATGCTGTCTAAACAGGTCAGTCACCCTTCGGACCAATGCTGTCTAAACAGGTCAGTCACCCTTCCCGGACCAATGCTCTCTAAACAGTCAGTCACCCTTTCCGGACCAATGCTGTCTAAACAGGTCAGTCACCCTTCTGGACCAATGCTGTCTAAACAGGTCAGTTATCCTTTCCGGACCAATGCTCTCTAAACAGGTCAGTCACCCTTCCGGACCAATGCTCGTCTAAACACGGTCAGTCACCCTTCCTCGGACCAATGCTCGTCTAAACAGGTCAGTCACCCTTTCCGGACCAATGCTCTCTAAACACGTCAGTCACCCTTTCCCTGGTAAACAGGTCATATCGCATTTCTCTAAACAGGTCAGTCACTCCTTTTCTCAAGCCCCAATGTTTCTCCCCTCCGTCCTCTACTTCTACTCAGTTAACTACGCTACCAGTTCCCAAACAACAAACAATTTTTCCAAAACCCAACAAGGCCCACCCAGAGGTCCTTCTCCCTGCAGCCTTGTATGTCCCGCATCTCCCCCATCCTTGGATCAATCTGATGAAAAAATGTCCCTCAGGAGACTGTGTTAAGTAATAGGCCCAGATGCTCAAAAACAGCTCCACAGGGCTGGAATCCCAACCTGCACACTGTGTCCAGACACTGCTCAGAGGCACACGGAGTGGCCAGCAGGCTCCATGATTACTGCAGTCAGGTGCTAAGGAAACAAAGGGGCATTTAGAATGGGGGAGGGGACTGACGAGCGTCTTAAGAAACAGAAGTCTCAGAGGAGAGATGAATGACAGGAAAGCCACTCACATCTTTAAGCAGCTGATGAAATGAGGTAGAGACTTGGCTGGGCCTTCATCAGCTAGAACCTCAGAAGACCCAGGGTCCTGGACCAGCCATGAGGATGGCAGGGTTGGTTGGTGTTCTAGTTTGTCTTCCATTGCTGTGACAAAACACTCTGACCAACACCAACTTGGGGAGGAAAGGGTTTATTCAGCTTACATCTCCTGGGTCAGTTTTCAGGGAGCCCAAGGCAAGAACTCAGGGCAGGAACCTGGAGGCAGGAGCTGAAGCACAGGCCATGGAGGAATGCTGTTCACTGGCTTGCTCCCCTGGCTCATGCCCAGCCTGCCTTCTTATACGGTACACAACAACCTGCCCAGGGTGGCACCATTCATTGTGGGCTGGGCCCTCCCACACTGCTTGACAATTAAGACAATACTCCACAGATGTGGCCACAGGCCAATCCAATGGAGCCAATTCCCTATTGAGGCTCCCTCAACCCAGGTGTGTCAAGTTGACACTAAAGCTATCCAGCACAGTTGGTCAGCAGGTGTCAAACCCAACTGAGCTACGGCTCATTAATAAAGCATTATTCTTGGGGAATCCCAAGCAAAGGGCCTTGAGGGTCAAGTATAAATGAAATGATGGAGCCAGGTGTGGTGGCGCACGCCTTTAATCCTAGCACTCGGGAGGCAGAGGCAGGCAGATCTTTGTGAGTTCAAGGCCAGCCTGGTCTACAGAGTGAGTTCCAGGACAGCTGGGCTACAGGGAGACCCTGTCTCGAAAAGACCAAAATAAATAAATAAATAAATAAATAAATAAATAAATAAATAAATAAAATGATAGCCACAGCAGGTTGGGCTCTTCCAACAGAGCAGGTCTTATGCCACCATTACCAGAATCTTGAGACTTCTACTGAGCATTCTGTGTTCATACATGAGAAAACTGGGCATGGAGGCATTAGAGAGGTACCCCAGTCCCCACTCATACCCTGGTCACTCCAGGGGGCACCCAGTCCAGGATTCCCTGCCTCTTCCACACACTGACACCATCACCTCAAGACCTTGACCTGCATAGTTTGATGCCAGGTTTATGCTTCATGAGAAGACAGAAATGCTCATGGTTTGGGATTGAGACAACCGTGGGAGTGTGATCCACTGGATGTGGACAGGGAGGACAAGTTCCCCCAAGGTCCCCAGAAGCTAGGGCTATCTGCTGCTTCTGCCTGCCTCTTGATGTTTAATGCCTGAGATGTGAAAACAGGAAGCTCACGGAGGCAGCAAATAGAAGGCTTTCAAGATGGCACCAGAACCACCATCTGGCTTGATCCAGCTGTCCAAAGGTAGGAACTTTGGCCACCCCACCCTTGACCACAGACATCTGGAGGACTCAGACAGTGAACCATTTAATCCTGCTCAGAGGCTCCAGAGGTGGATGCAAGGCTGTCAGACTGGTTTTAGGGGTATTTCCTTCTGTTTTGACATTCTTCTGCTTACCTCCCGTCCCCAGGGGCCCCCACCTTCTCTCCATTCAATATCTACTCGGCCTCCTGCTTCCTCTGGAGCCCGAATACCTGTTTGGGGGACCTATGTGGTGATTCCTGGGATCGTCGAAGATGTCCTTTTACCTGGGTAGTTTCTACGTCTCTGTTGATCATGCCAACAAAGGTCAGTCTAGCCCAGCTTTCCTCCTCACCTCATTCAAAAGGGGACACCATCCAAGTAGTCAATTATTTGTTAACTTTTTTTTTCATGTGTATGAATGTACTGTCAGCATGCAGGTCTGTGCACCCGTTTCACACAGTGCTGCGGAAGTCAGAAGAGGGCGTCGGATTCCCCTGGAGCTGGAGTTAAAGACGGCTCTCAGCCACCATGTGGGTGCTGGGGATCGAACCCGGGTCCTCTGCAAGAGCAGTCAGTGCTCTTAACTGCTAGGCCATCTCTCCAGCCCCTATTTGTTAACTTTTTACTAGTGTATATCGGCTGCACAAAAAAGGCTTCATTATGACATTTTCCTGCGTGACGTCATTCTTAGCCCATTCCCCATTCCCCTCCCTTGTCCCCTCTCTCCTTTCCTGCCAGCTTGCTTCCTCCATAAGCTAACTTCTTTTTTTTTACTTTCTTTTTTTTTTTTCTTTTGGTCTTTTTCGAGACAGGGTGTACCTGTAGCCCCAGCTGTCCTGGAACTCACTCTGTAGACCAGGCTGGCCTTCTTGAACTCACAAAGATCCTCCTGCCTCTGCCTCCCGAGTGCTAGGATTAAAGATATGCGTCACCACACCCGGCCAGCTAACTTCTTAAGGTCCTAGAAGGGAAACTCATCTTGGACCTCTGTTAAAAGGAACTTTCCCATGGAAGCATCCGATAAGCCATCAGGCGGCAAAGTGAACTGTGAGGTCATCTCAAAAGTTTGATGAGCAAGATGGTCGAAATGGGCGAGCAGTAGCCCATGCCGAGGTTATGGAGATAGGCTTTTCCTTTTTTTTTTTTTTTTTTTTGGTCTTTTCGAGACAGGGTCTCCCTATATCCCCAGCTGCCCTGGAACTCACTCTGTAGACCAGGCTGGCCTTCTTGAACTCACAAAGATCCACCTGCCTCTGCCTCCCAAGTGCTAGGATTAAAGGTATGAGCCACCATGCCCAGCAGGCTTTTTCTTTTATTTTCTTTTTAAAGAGTTATTTTGTTTTTGAATTATATGTATGTGCATGGGGATGTGCATATGAGCGAGGGGCCTAAAGAGGCCCCAGGCATCAGATGCCCCGGAGCTGGAGTTACAGGTGGTTGTGAGCCACCCAGGGTGCTGGGAGCTGAATTTGGGTCTTCTGGAAGACCAGCAAGTGCTCTTAACCACTGAACCATCTCTCCAGCCCAGAGACAAGCTTTTTAAAGAGATCTGTCCTCCCCCAAAATGAATGGGTAAATCTTCGTCTTAAGTCCTAAAGATTTGATCCCGGACAAGACCTCTCATCCCTGTCATTGAAGTGCTTGAGATTGGAGGCAGGAGGACCAGCAGTGAAGGTCATCCTGGATGACAGACCAAGACGAAGGCCTGCCGGGCTATATGAGACCCTGTGTAAAAAAGAAGAAAAGAGGAGGAGGAGGAGGAGGAGGAGGAAGAGGAGGAGGAGGGAGAGGAGGGGGAGGAGGAGGAGGAGGGGGAGGGGGAGGGGGAGGGGGAGGAGGAGGGGGAGGAGGGAGAAAAAAGGAAAAGAAAGGAAAAAAGAATTCAAATCCTAAAGATTTTTTGGGGTCCTTTTTGAAACAGGCTCTCCTCATAGTCCCAGCTGGCCTAGAACTCACTATGTAAACCAGGCTGGCCTTGAACTCCCAGAGATCTGCCTGCCTCTGCTTCCCAAGGGCTGGGATTAAAGGTGTGCATCACCAACCCAGATATTAATGTTTGTGGGGTTTTTTTTTTGGTATTTTTGAGACAGGGTCTCCCTGTAGCCCCAGCTATCCTGGAACTCACTCTGTAGACCAGGCTAGCCTTGAACTCACAAAGATCCGCCTGCCTCTGCCTCCCAAGTGCTAAGATTAAAGGCATGCGCCACCATGCCTGGCTCCTAATGTGTTTTAATACAATAGCCCCATCCTCATTTTTGCCAATGGAACCCCGTCCTCAACCCTGGACAAGGCTAGAGGCTGATCACCACCCCAGCCTCTTCTTGGGCCAAATCACCTCTTGGAAAACTGCAGTCTCCAACTCTTCTTCCAACTTCTCCTCCTCCTCCTCCTCCTCCTCCTCCTCCTCCTCCTCCTCCACCACCACCACCAGCACCACCACCTCCCATTTCCTTTGCTGAGATACATTTGTTGGCAGAGAGTTCATAAGAAGTTTAAAAAAAAAAATTGAAGTCTTTGGTTTTTCTGAAAATGTCTTTCTCCTGTCCTTACTCTTGATTAATATTTTGCCCAAGGGTAGAACTCTAGTTGAAAGTCATCGTTCCTCAGAATATTGAAGGTATTGTATTATTATCTTCTATCATTTGGTCTGTCAAGAATTTCAATGTTCTTCTGGTTCAAATTCCATTCTCTCTGTTTCTGTCTCTTTCTCTGTCTCTTTGTCTCTGTCTCTCTCTGTCACACACATACACACACACACATACACACACACACACTCTTCACTCCTGAGGATTTGGAATGAGGATGTGACATTGTTTTTTAAAATTCACTATTTTGGGCTGGAGAGATGGCTCGGCAATTAAGAGCACCAACTGCTCTTGCAGAGGACCCGGGTTCGATTCCCAGCACCCACGTGGCTGCTAAGAACCGTCTTTAACTCCAGTTCCAGGGGTATCCGACACCCTCTTCTGACCTCCAAAGCATTGCATGACACTGGTGCACCAACCTACATGCAGACAGTACACTCATACACATAAAAAAATAAATTAGGGGCTGGAGAGATGGCCTAGTGGTTAAGAGTGCCACTGCTCTTGCAGAGGACCTGGGTTCGATCCCCAGCACCCACATGGCAGCTGAGAACCATCTGTAACTCCAATTCCAGGAGAACGCCAGTTCCACGGGAATCCAAAGCCCTCTTCTGACCTCCGCGGCATTGCACGACACGGGTGCACAAACCTACATGCAGACAATACATTCACACATAAATAAATTAAATTAAATTAAAATTAAAATAATAATAAATTAAAATTCATTATCTTGACCAGCCTGTGCCTTTTCAAGCCAGATGTTTGTACCATTCAAATCTGGGAAGTTTCTTGAATGTGGTAGGCTTTGATCATTTTCTCTCCTCCAACTTCTCTACACCCTCTCCCCGTGTCCATTTTCCGTCCCACTTCCCGCTCCCTGGTCTCCTCCCTCCCCCACTTCTCCCTGGGTGGGGAGGATCATCTCTGTCTTAATATAATCTCTTGCTACCAGACCCTGTCTCTAATCTTCTCTCTCCTTTCCCCTTTGCTGTAGCACACTTGGAACGCTTCCTCTGTGTGACCCCCCACCTCCCCCCGCCCCCGCTGATGAAGCTGATGAAGCTTTTATACCCGTATTCCACTTTTCATGTCCTAGTTTTAATTTCTAAACAGTCTCTCAAATTCCCTGAAGCTATTAAGAGAGTGTTTTGTTTTCCATTTTCTGCTTCCTATCCTTATCTCTGTTTCCTCTGGACTCCCAATTCCTATTTGTTTTCATTTATCTCTGTCTTTGATATTGAAGACTTCCTTTGAGTACGAGTTCCTATTAAATATTCAGGCAACAAAAAGTTGGCTGTGAGCTGCATTCATGGGGGTGGGAGGATGGGGAGTAGGTCCTGGGGTGTCCAGCAAGGTGGTGGGGTAGGCGTGCATTTGCAGCGGGTGGAGGGGGTGGCTCTCTCCGGGTAAGGGAGTGGCCCACACTTCAATTATCTCCTGAGACACAGATGCTGGGGCGGAGGCTGTAAACTCTGCTCTCAGTCTCAAGAAAGACCCAAGTGAGGTTCTAACATTAACTCTGCTCCACGTGGCACGCTGCCAGGGCCTTAGACGCTGCCAGTGCCAGTCAACCATATGGAGAGTGACCCTCTCTCCTGGGCCAGGCCTTACTTTTGTATTGCTGGGACCAAAATACCTATCCAAAAACTGTTAGGTCTGGGCTTCCCAGAATACCAAGGGACACAGACTCCCACTTCCTCCAGAGGCTGTCAATCTTCTGACCACTTCCTCTGTACCTGAGGCCCCGCCCCCTGGCTATAAGTGGGTGGGCCCCAGGTTCTCTCTCTCTCTCTCTCTCTCCCCCTCCNAAGAAAGTGAAGGACTCAATAAGCCAATTGGAAACAATGGGAGAAAGTCTCAACGATAGAATGAGCAAAATGGAAAACCAAATATCAAGACATGATGACAAAGTTGAAGAACTGGACTACTCAAGCAAAGATTATGAAAAATTTTTTTAAATACAAGATTGGAATATTCAGGAAATATTAAAACTGCTTTTTAATATGGTAATTGAAACTTGTCAAAGCAATAAGACAATAGAAGGAAATTAAAGGAGTATTAACTGGAAAAAAAGAGGTCAAAATATCTTCTTTCACAAATGATATATTATACCTAAGGAATGCAAAAATCCTACCAGAAAACTAGAAATGATCAACACTTTCAGTAAAGTGGCTGGTTATAAAATTAATCTACAAAAATCAGTAGACTTTCTAATACCAATAACAAGTGATTGGAGAAAGAGTACATGGAAACCCTCCCATTCATGATACCCTCAATAAAATAATAAACTATATTGAAATAATCCTAACCAAAACACTAAATATCTCTACAATGAAGATTTTAAATCATTAAAGAAAGACTGAAGAAGACACCAGAAGATTGAAGGACCTCCCATGCTCATGAATTAGAAGAATTAATATTGTGAAAATGACCATCCTACCAAAAGCAATATGTAGATTCTATAAATTCCCAATCAAAATGCCTACAACAGTCTTCACAGAATTAGAAAAAAAAAACACTCTAAAATTCATATGGGATCACAAAAGGCCCCATACAGCCAAAGCTACTCTGAACACAAAAAGCAATGTAGGGGAGATTTCTATACCAGATTTCAAGCTATATTACATAGGTATCATCATATAAACAGCATAGTACTGTGTGTACACCAATGGAACAAAACCAAAGATGAAAACATGGGTACATGCATTTTCAGCCACCTGATATTTGACAAATGGGCCAAGAACACTCACTGGAGGAAAGACCCTACTGCTAAGAAAGGACATTCATTGGACACATGATTTGGAGCAATGAAACTAGAACTGACCTGGAAGTCACTTCCCCTGAAGTGGCTCATAGCTTTGAAGAACAGTATGCAAGCTGTTAAGAGAGACATCAATCAATGGTCCAACACCAGCTTCAAGGCCAAATAACCACATCAATGACCAGCACAGCATACAACATTGGTGCAGTAGTGGCACTTCTATCTTGGGTGAAATCAACCCCTACGGAATTAGACTTAAAGCCCACTCAATGGGACGGGATGAAACTCCTGTGTAGATTAACATAGCCAGATATACATGGGAAGATAGATGATAGTTCTTAGAGAAAGCACTAAGACTTTCACATCCCTAGACTAATGTAGTTTTTTACTAAGTGCAAAATATGGATCCTTATATTTACAAACAAGTGTCCCAGTCGCCATTCATCAAAGAATCTTCTTTTGTACCAGATAGAGACTATTGCAGAGTAGCACAACTGGTCCTACACAGAGAATATCTGTGAATTTCCCAAGCCTAAGTGGCACATCTACAATGCAATCTCTACACCTAAAGACCATTGAATATAGAACAAAGAATAAAGAGGACAGTAATGAATCTCTCAATCCTGATTAATGAAGCTACCTCAAGGAAAAGAAGGCCAAGAACACAAAAGGTCACAAATGGCCAAAGCATAGAGATTAAGAGTCTGCAGAGTGTGGGTCCTTGACAGGACTTTTGTATTGAATTTCACTCACACAGAGATCAGGGACCATTGTGGAAGAGCAGGCAGAAAGACTATAAGAGCCAGGATGGAGGTGCATGACTGTATGGAAATAGAGTCCTACAAGTTCTCAGTACCTTGCTATATAATCCCACAAGCAGTGGTGTCAGCATGCACAAGACCCATGGGAACTCAAGCAGACAAAAGTCCAGCATAGAACTGAGTAAATTAGCAGCAGGCCTCAATCTTAGCTGAAGAGATATTGGCAGCTAATTACTCCTTGTGAGGAAGAGCTGATAGTCTTAAAGCAAGGGGACTTAAATAGGTTGACTAGTCCTTGGTAGATGAACTTGTACTAAGGAACATCTGGGGACACTAACATGATACAATAGGCCTTAATGCAAATAACAAAATGTATAAATTCCATAGGAGAGGGATATGGGGGGGTGCCAGTGGGGAAGGGGATGTAAAGATGATTAAGGTTGATTGAGATCTACTGTATCAAACACACAAAAATTTAATTAAAAAATTACAAAGCACCAAA
The DNA here is from genome assembly GCA_009823505.1 of Rhizomys pruinosus. Classification (NCBI taxonomy): domain Eukaryota; kingdom Metazoa; phylum Chordata; class Mammalia; order Rodentia; family Spalacidae; genus Rhizomys; species Rhizomys pruinosus. The sequence goes on along the minus strand of VZQC01002563.1, from coordinate 192,851 downwards.
AAGTTACTAAAAAAGTACCAGTTATAGTAGGTCCCACAAAATGAAATGCTTAGTTATTGTTCTTCATATTTAATTAGTTCTGAGTTTTATAATTATGAATATTAGTTCGATTATTACAGATACATCAAAGCATTCAGAAGTTGTATGTTGAAGATTACTAAAATAAATGCTGTTCAAAGATATCATAGAAATGCTTGGTTTAAGAAGAGACATGCTATGGTGTTTGTGGTTTGTAAAACCCAGTGTTCCTAAGAAGGCAACTCTCCTTAAACTTATTTAACAAAATTTTAACTTAAATACTTAGCAGAAACAGACAGGCTAATTCAAAAGTTTATAGAATACAAAAAGAAATAAAATTAATGCAATTTTGAATAATAATAAGGTATGCATATATATGTATATATATATATACATGCAATTTTGAATAATTAATGCAATTTTGAATAATAAGGTATGCATATATATGTGTATATATATATATATATATATATACATGCAATGCCCTCGGAGTCCAAAGCAGGCACCGGATCCCCTAGAACTGGAGTTTGCAGTTATAGATAATTAACTTTGGGGGAATCTTTGTTTTTTTTAAAGACTTTCTTTTTAATTTATTTATTATTTTTTATGTGTAGGAGTGTACTGTCTGCATGTAGGTTGGCGCACCCGTGTTGTGCCTTTTCCTTACTCAGCTTATCACCTCATCTGGAGCCACTTTGTCTCTTCCCCTCCCACTTTCTTTTTCTACCCTTCTGTGAGCCTGAGGGCATGGAAAGAAGTCCTGTGTGTGTATGGGGGGGGGTCTGTTTCTATTCTCCTTTCTAGCTCTCACTGGAGAGATGCCTGTCACTGTGGACCTGCACCACCTCCTGCTCCTTAGCCCAATTCAGAGTGAGGCTGGACAGAAAGAGAAAACTTGGGGGGACACGAGAAGGGGAGGAAGCTCCTCACCCTGGGAACTATTGTTTTTCCTGTGACAGAGTTGAGAAACTGCAACACCACCAACTGCTAAAGCCAAAATGGTCTCTAAGAGACCACGTGTGTTTTCCTAAGGATATCTCAGGCAAGGATGCTAAAAACAAGTAAGCTGTGCTTACACGGGGCCAGAATGCTTGTAACCCTGAGTGGTCATGTGGTTTGGGTTGGTTATTTGTTTGGGGCAAAGGGTCTCACCCAGTAACTCTGGCTGACCTGGAACTTACTATGTAGACCAGGCTGGTGTTGAACTCAGAGAGATCCGTCTGCCTCTGCCTCCAGAGCCACCGCGCCTGAAGTAACTCAGTCTTACCAACACCACTCACTCATCCCTAAATCCAAACAGGGCACTTGATGAAACCACCTGACAATTTTGCTTACAAAAGGAAATTCTTGAGTATAAGAGAGATAAGGAAAGCAGCTTATTTTTTCTTAACTTTTTAAACTTATCTTCAAGCTTTGCTTGACTTTTAAACCTTGTAAATTTTATTCTCTGAACAATGTAACTTAGAAAGCCTCGGGGCACAACTCACTCTCCCTTGAGAAGCCCACACTCGCACTTGGGTATGTCTTTTCCTTTCCCTGAGGAATGCACCTCTATTTCTATAAACACCTGTAACTATATAAAAAGTACCTTTTAATAAACTCCAACTCTACTTCATACTGGCTCATCCTGAAATTCTTTTCTGGGACTGGAGAGATTGTCTAGCGGTTAAGAGCGCCGACCGCTCTTACAGAGGACCCGGGTCCGATCCCCAGCACCCACATAGCGGCTGAGAACCGTCTGAGGCTCCAATTCCAGGAGAACTCCAGTTCCAGGGGAATCCGACACCCTCTTCTGACCTCCGCGGCATTGCACGACACGGGTGCACAGACTTGCATACAGAAAGTACATTCATACACATACGGAAATAAATAAAATAAAAAAAAAATTCTTTTCTGAGGCAAAGCCAAGGGTCCGGTTTCATCTGAGTGGAGGTCTCCGAAAAGAACTCCCCAGGCAGCTGCTGGCATCTCTACGTTCCCACAGACAAGCTCTGGCAGGCGGTATCATTTACACAGTTCACTGTGGACTGCACCAGGCACGTCAGACCTGGTCCCTAGGCCTTCCTAGCCGCACGTTCACACATTGTATAAATACTGGTTACGCGTTTGCTCTGTCAAAGGCTTAGGAATGGAACCTGCTTGCCCGGCTCTGCCTTCAGCTCTCATCCCCTGCTCCCTTTCCCCTGCCCGCCCTACCCCACGACCATTGACTCCCACAGATTACGAGACTGACAAAGTTTCCTGAAGCATCAGGGGCTGTACCTAAGCAGGAAGCATGAGGACCAGGGTGTTCTACAGCCACCAGGCTCCCCATCACAGATTAACTGTCCCTCCAGCCCATGTTACCGGGCTACCCATCTCACTAGGTGGCCTGCATAACTCCAACTCTGCTGTGACTGGGGATCCTGGTCCTGAGGTGTCCTTGGATGTACATGAGGGAAACGAGGCCTATGACCTCCTCTGTGGTCCCTTCTGTGATCTGCTTTGACATTATTTCCATGGGAGCCACAGTGTTATATGTAAGACATGTTCCAGGGGCTGAGGGATGGCTCTCTTGTTGCACAAGCATGATGGCCATGCAAAAAGGAGAGACGGTGTGCATTTGTAATCCCAGCACTGGGGGAGCAGAGACAGGAGGATGTCTAGGGCTTGCTGGCCAGCCTGTCCAGTCCACTTAGCAAACCCCAGAGCCAATGAGAGACCCTGTCTAAAGGAAATAAAGTGGACACCCCAGACTGACTTCTGACTTCCACACATGGGGACACACACACACATGCACAATCAGACACACACATGTGAACACATGCACACACAGACAGGAGGTAGGTGATGCAGAAGTGGAATTAAGGGCAGCTGGTGAAGAGGGATGGCTTAGCTGGTTCTAAGGCTGCTGGAGAAGAATCCTCGTTGCCTCTCGAATGCTGTGCACCCCACTACTGTGAGGCTCCCTGTGACACACAAACCTCCGTGGGAGAGTCGCTAATGGAAGCTTCCCACAGTGGCTTCCTGCTGACAACACCCTAGGTAGCTTCTTGCAGGATATTATTCATGGTGACAAATGGAGGATTACCTCACTGGATAGGGCTGTGGTTTAGTTAGAAACTGTCCCCACAAAAGGCTCCTGGGTGCAGTGTTCTGAGGTAAGACTGCTGCAACCTAATGAATGAAAATACCCCACAATCAAGAAAATACCCCAAGGCATGGCCCCAGGCCAGTCCAATGGAGGCAATTATCCAATGGAAACTCCCTCAACCCAGGTGTGTCAAGTTGATACTGAAGCTGTCCGGCACAGATGGCACCATTGGGAGGTGGTGGAAACCAAGATGGGGCCTGGCTGGAGGAAGATTGTCAGTGGGAGCTATCTGATTTCCTGGCCATGTGAGGTGAGCAGCTTGCTTTACCATGCACAGACTGCCCCATCCTGGCCTGGAAACAGCAGAGCCCCAGGGCCATGGACAGAACCCTCTGGAACTGTGAGCCAAAGCCAGTCCTTTTCCCGTATTTGTTCCCTCAGACATTTTGTCACCCTGATGGATAGCTGGCCAACACGAATAGACCTGTGTTGTGAGGAGGTGAGCTCAGCACTGTGTCAGGGCCTGCACAACTTCTCACACCAGGGAGGTGAGCTCAGCACTGTGTCAGGGCCTGCACACCTTCTCACACCAGGGAGGTGAGCTCAGCACTGTGTCAGGGCCTGCACAACTTCTCACACCAGGGAGGTGAGCTCAGCACTGTGTCAGGGCCTGCACACCTTCTCACACCAGGGAGGTGAGCTCAGCACTATGTCAGGGCCCAGTCATGATGAAAATAACACCTACGAACCTTTCAAGGTGAAGTTGAGAGGCCAGTTCAAGAAGAAGATCATGCAGGACTCTGACTCTTGTCTGGCCTGTGGCCTTGGTCACTTCTGTCCATAGTTAGTGAGGACCAATTGTCACATACTTGACAGGACACATACATGTACACATGTACACACACCTATAAGCTCTGCATAGATACCACTGTACATGCATATTACACATATATTCATGCTATACATATCACATGTGCATGCAACACACACACATACACACACACACACATTTGGAGCTCCATAGGACTGAGGCAGGGTATGGTTCTATCAGAGAAGATCAAAACAACATAACCACAGGGTTAACCCCCAGGTGACGCACCCGAGAAGGCCAAGGCCAGTTTCTGAGGCCAAGGTGGAAAACTGACTAGCGACAGCAATCAGGATAAGATGGTGGGCAGAGAAAACCTGACGAAGCAGAGAATGAGGATGTGGGCAAAACCACTGGGATGACACATCACAAACAGGATACAGGGATAGAACTGCTCACTGCCGTGGACACGGCTTGCCTCCATCCCGCCACACGGGCAGGCAGCTGGGGGACCCACCAGAGAGTCTGGAAGAAATAACAAGGCAGCAGCAGGCAAGGCACAGCCTGTCCCCCCACCCCCACCCAGTGCACAGGACACAGGCCAGGCAAGAAGAGGCCTCAATGCCAAGAGTTAGGGCTTGAAGCACAAAGTGACACTACCTAGTGGGAGAGCCATAGTGGTTTGTCCGTGTTAAAAACATTCGCTCTGGACGTAAGTTTTTGAGGAAGTGACCTCCAAACACAAGCACACAGCTAACACTCCCAGGATTGACTCTGCCTTGCAGTTTGGTCCGTGAGCATAAGAGAGACCATTCACTGCAGTCAAAACCCAATTTCCTAGCCTCACGCCTTCCGGTATTAAATACGAATAGATGAGACTTCGTGTTCTGATGAGACCTCAGGCTAATCCATCGTTCTAAAAGTAATTTACTCTCAAGAGGATCGAACGACATATGCTTTAGGATGGGAATTTAAATTGTGAGATTCTTGTGTCCTTGCTCAAGAACCACTCATATCTACCTCCGGGATGTCGCCTCCACTTTAATGGCCGTACGACAAGCAATTTCCTGCTCCGTTGTCCAAAGAACTCTGCCCCACATAGGAATATAGGAAACATTTAAATGGCATTTTACAAGACCCTAGACTCAAAAGTCCTAAAACAGCAGAAAAATCCTGCTGGCCTGCTGGCAGCCAGAACTGTCTTTTCTATGACTTACCAGAAACCTGCCCAACCTCTGACACTCTCGAGGATACTGAGTGTCACCTCTCTGCTCAGGAGTATTGAGGAGGTGACAATCTTGTGAGAGATGCCCATGTGGGCTTACTGACAGAAGAATGCTGCTTTGATCCCAAAGAAATAAGAATATCCTGCATCGTGTTCAGATAGGCTCTGTTCCACGAAGTGAGCCAGTACAAGGTGTTTGCAGCCAGGCGTCGTGGTGCACACCTGTCAGTCTCCCCAGCACCTGAGGGGTGGGACCAGGAGGCTCCAGAGTTCAAGGTCATTCTCTGCTTTGTAGCAAACTCAGGGCTATTCTGAGCTGTGTAACAACAGCTGGGTGTGGTGGCACGTGCCTTAAATCCCAGCACTGGGGAGGCAGAGGCAGGCAGATCTCTGTGAGTCAAGGCCAGCCTGGTCTACATAGTGAGCTCCAGACCAGCTGGGAAACCCTGTCTCAAAAAGACAAAAAAAAAGTCAAGAACAAAAGTTCACTTTTCCTTACCTGCCCTTCTTAAAGGCAGGCTTTTTTTTTTAAAGGCAGGCTTTTATAAAACCCCCACTTGTGGATACCTCCTGTGTCCCCCCTCTACCCAATTCAAGTCACCCTTGGCTCAAGTGGCAGGTTTTCCACCTTGAGCCTGCCTCAGGCCACTAGGAACCCACAACCTCCCCCCCCTCGTCCCTGTCCCTGCAGCATCTACCCGGCCACTACCTCCTATAGCTCCCTTCTCTGAGCAACCTGTGTGCCCCCACTGACACCTTCCCACCCCAGCTCGCCTCCCTTCACAGTAGCATCTATGGCCGCAGGCTCAAAATCTCTAATCTAAAAACCTAAAATCCAACAGACTCCAGAATCCAGTCACCTACAGTATGGAAGGTATAAGTGGAAAACACACGACCTCCTTTCGGGTGACCCCCACAGCCAATGGCAGGTGAGATAAAACTTGTGTAAAACTCCCCACAGGCTGTGGAATATCGAGTGCATGAAACATGGGTGAGTTTCACGTTGAGACTTGCAGTTCGTCCCCAAGATATCTTGTTATGGACATGCAAACATTCCAAAATTAAAAATAAAAAGAAATCTGAAACACATCTGGCCACAAGCATTGGGTGCAGAGGTTGCTGCACTTTTGCTACCCTGACCACTCCCCACAGAGCGGCAGAGTCACCTCCTTGTCCCCCTTCACCCTTCTATCCATGTGTTTTAATTTGCTTTCTGTTGCTGTGACAAAATACTGACCAAAACCAACTTGGGGGAAGAAAGGGTTTAGTTGGCTTACACTTCCATGTCACAGTTTATCATAGAGGGAAGCTGAGGCAGGAACTCGGATGCAGGAACTGAAGCAGAAACCGTGGAGGAGTGCTGCTTATTGGCTTTCTTCCCCTGGCTGACTCAACAGCCCAGGCCTCCTGTCCAGGAATGGCACAGCCCTCAGTGGGCTGGCCAACGTACAGCAAATAGACACTAAGGAGAGGCCTCATAGACGTGCCCACAGGCCAGTCTGATGGAGGAGACATTCTGATGAGGACACATTCTCAGTCTGGACTGCCACAGAACACTGAGGGAGCTCACTGTGGGAAAGAGGCACAGGGTGGCCCCTAATGCAGCACTGAGGAGTGAGGGCTGGGGGAGACCGGCCAGGCCTACTAGAGGAGGCCCAGATATGGTGCACTCGACCCTCAGCCACATCAACAGCAGAAAGAGTGGGGGGACCCCAGACATGCGAAGTCAGCCTGTGCTCATCCAGGGCAGAGTCAGGAGAATCTGTGGGAAGAGGTGATATGGACAGCAAAGCCGTGAAGGACTATGGGAAACACAACTTCAGAAAGGCCTCAAGGAGCTTCTGGGGCAAGCTGGACCGTGGGTCCAGGGATGCTGGGCTCAGGACAGGTGTGGCAGGGAGGCTGGAGATCTGTGTCCAGGCAGAGATCTAGGATGGGCGGGGCTAGCAGATTATCAATGGATACTGCTCATGAGAAAAGAGCAGGCTTCTGGGGGCCAATCAGATTTGCCTCTGGAGATTCAGGCCAGGAAGGCTCAGCTACAGAGAGCAAGTGTCCGTAGGCTTTAGGGTCTGAGAGAACTGTCTTCCTCAACAGAGCCTGTTCAGGATTATCCCTGTCTCCTTACTCAGACTGTGCCTTCTCCAAAGCCCCACCTGCCATGTGGTTCAGCCAGTGAAACTGCAGTGAAGTGTGTTGGGGAGGGGCCTGCTGCTGCTAAAGAGTTATTTGAACCTCCCCTGCCTTCTCGTTGGAATCCAGATAGAGTAGCTGGAAGCCTAGCAGCCAACCTGGGCCACAAAGTAACCTAGAGTACGGAAGTCCCACACAGAGATGGTGGGGCTGAAGGCAGGAAGTCCCTGGAGGACCAGGTGGGACTTCCATGCCAGCCCAGCTCTTGGGAACTTACTTAATACTACTGTTAGAATAAACTCACTGTTCATATGAATCTTCTTGTATCCATAGACATTTAATGGCAGCTGATCTGTAAAAATCCTGTTTTGGCAATACGAGCTGACCTCACTCTCCCTACTAGATAAACATCTTTGGGGTATTGGCAGCCCGTGCCAGGCTCCCTACCAGTCCCTGGTATATACCACCAACAGTTCTGCACCATGCCAATCCTGTTCCAAGCTGTGATGGGGAGACCCTGAGCAACTTCGGGGTTTGTTTGGGGTTTAGTATAAGGAGCCTTGGTTAGTGCATCAGCATGGGAGACAAGAGGTGAGAAGAAGCTGGACTCCCCAAGCCAGAGTCACAGCTGGAAGGTGCGGACGCTGGAGCACAGCAGAGAGAGCGAAATAACCCATCCAGCAGCTGAGGAAGGGGTACTGCAGGAGTGTTACCATAGCAACACTGGGCCTGGACACTGAGGTGCTTCAGAGGACCCTATAAGACTGTAGCAGTGAGGCTCCCAGCCTGAGCCAGTTCCACCCAGGCAGAGGCCTCAACCCTCCACCCTGACAGACTTTAAAGTCTCATGTTTAACCCTGATAAGTGTCTAGGTTTCCATTCTGCGTCATTCTGCACTCAGGAGGCAGAGGCAGGTGGATCTCTGTGAGTTCAAGGCCAACCTGGTCCACATAGTGAATTCTAGGCCAGCTGGGGCTACAGAGAGAACCTGTCTCAAAAAGAACAAAAAAAAATTTTTTTTGAGGGGCTTGGGAGATGGATCAGAGGTTAAGAGCACTGGCTGCTCTTGTAGAGGACCTGGGTTTGATTCCCAGCATGTTGGCTAGCAACTATCTGTAACTCCAGTTCCAGGGGACTCCAAGGCTCTCTGCTGACCTCCATGGGTATTGCACAACCTGGATGCACTAACATACATTCATACACATAAAATAAAAATAATAAATAAAATATTTTTGGTCTTTTTTTTTGAGACAGTGTTTCCCAGTAGCTCCAGATGGCTTTAAATGCACTATGTAGACAAAACTGGCCTTGATCTCAGAAATTTGTCTGCCTCTGCCTCCTGAGTGCTAAGATTAAAGGTATGCTCCACCACACCCAGCTAAATAAAATAAAATAAAATAAAAATAATTTAAGTCTACAAGTAAAAACTACCACACTTGTCCTGTAACTTTACACAGACCCTCCCTAGGCAGGTGCACCAGCTTATGAAGCTTGTCTTCTCCAGGAAGGCTAGGCAGCACCTGGGAAAGAAGCCTGGGGGTGGGGCAGCTGCTGGTCCCATTGACGTCACGCTATAACTGCCTTCAGCAAGGAAAGCACAGCGTTGTCCACTGTCCTGGAACCTGGGTCCCCATCTCGCAGACTCTTCGGCCAGAACTCTGCTGGTCAAGGGCTTCTTTTTATAGACAAGGCTTTGCTGTGTAACCCTAGCTGGCTTGGAACTCCGTATGTAGACCAAGCTGGCTTCAAACTCAGAGATCCACCTACATCTGCCTTCTGAGTGCTGGGACTAAAGACACACTCCACTATGCCTAGCAAGGACTTCACTAAAAAATGATTTTTTTTCACTTTCATATATGTATACACTGTATTATATGATCTTATCCCATTACCTCTTTTACCTCCTTCAATTCCTGATGACTCCCTTCTTCCCAACTAGTGCCCCATGCTATTCATGTGTGTGTGTGTGTGTGTGTGTGTGTCTGTCTGTCTGTCTGTCTATCTGTCTGCCTGGCTGCCTGTCTGTCTGTCTGTCTGCTGTCTGTCCAGGTCTTATGCAGGTGGCCAGAGCTGCTGTTAGTGATTACATCCGCCATGTTACATTTAGAAGTGTTTCAGCCAGGCGTGGTGGCGCACGCCTTTAATCCTAGCACTTGGGAGGCAGAGGCAGGCGGATCTTTGTGAGTTCAAGGCCATCCTGGTCTACAGAGTGAGTTCCAGGACAGCTGGGACTACAGGGAGACCAAAAAAAAAAAAAAAAAAAACCCACAAAAAAAAAAAAAAAAAAAAAAAAAAAAAAAAAAAAAGAAGTGTTTCATAGTGTTCCCCTCTTTTAGCTCCTCTGATCCTTCTACTCCCTCTTCCACAGTGTTCCATGGCCTCACAGGGGTGATAGAGATGTCAAATTTTGCCGGGTGTGGTGGCACATGCCTTTAATCCTAGCACTTGGGGGGCAGAGGCAGGTGGATCTTTGTGAGTTCAAGGCCAGCCTGGTCTACAAAGCGAGTTCCAGGACAGCTGAGGCTACAGGGAGACCCTGTCTCGAAAAGACCAAAAAAAAAAAAAAAAGAGATGTCAAATTTAGGACTTCGGTAGTCAGTTATTCTCAGCACTGACTTAACATTATGGACAATGGCGGCCCTGTTCATGGTGATATAGGGAACTCCAGTGTTTCAGGCCTGCTGCTCCCATACTGGGTCCCATCCGTGAAGTCGACTCAGTGTAAGCAAATGAGACACTGCTTCTTCCTCCATCCCCATCCCTGCCAGGTCCCTTCCTTTCCACCTGTGCATTTGGGAAGGAAGAGCTCAGGAAGGAAGAGGCCAGGAAGTCATGGATCAGGACAACCTTTGGCACCTGAGTGCTCCTTGCCCTCTACAGGTCGAGCCCAGCCAAACTCCTTGGATGTTAGATCTTTTTCCAAGATAATGTATCTTTCCCTAAGGTTATTTGGTTTCTATTTTATTTTATTTTTATGGATATAATCTTGCTATGTAGCCCTGGGCTCAAACTTATAGCAATCATTCTGCCTTAGTCTTCCAAGTGCGGGGATTACAGGTGTGTGTTGCCTGTGTTTTATGCAGGGCTGGGGATCAAACCCAGAGCTTTGTGCATGCTAGGTTAGCTCTCTACCAACTGAGCCACAGCCTCAGTCTTTGCTGTGTTAATGAGATACTACTGATCCAGAAAACTGTCAAGATAACAACGTCTCCAAATTGCATGGAACATGCTGAAAACACTGAGGACCAGTGGAATGGAGAGCAGAGAGAAGCAGCATTTGTACAGCTCCCATGGGGACGAGCAGTGAAGCCTGTTTGTTAAGGCTCTGGAAAGTCCTGCAACGAGGAAGCCTGCTTTAACTTCACAAAGCCCCAAATTTCCTGAACACAGTAAAGGCAAAACTCTTTGTTCCGGACCTGGAGAGATAGCTCAGTGGTTAAGAGCACTGGCTGGTCTTGCAGAAGAGCTGGGCTCAATTCCCAGAACCCACATGGTGGCTAACAACTATCTAACTCCAGTTCCAGGGGCATCCAATGCTCTCTGACTCCGAGGGCACTGCACAACATGGGTGCACCTACACACATACAAACAATACGCTTATCACATAAAAAGTAAAATAAATAAATAAATACAGAAGTAGCATGTCTCCTCACCTGGGACATTGAATCTCAGCTGTCAACTTGGGAAACGCCTCTGAGCATGGCTGTGGGCGGGAAAGACCCGTCCACTGTGGTGCCACCATTCCTTGGGCTAGAATTCTGGAGCACATGAAAAATAGAAAGAGAGCCGAGCACAAGCAGTCATGGTTCTGTTTCTTTTTAACATTTTCTATTTGTATGTATATGCTGTTTAAGTGAGGGTATGACACATGGGGCAGATATCCTTGTGGAACAGAAGATGTCAGAACCCTTGGAGCTAGAGTTACACGTGGTTATGATCCCCTGATATGGGTCCTGGGACCCTAACTTGGGTCCTCTGGAAGAGCAGCCAGTGCTTTTAACCACTGAGCTGACTACACCACCAGCCCCGGCTGCTGACTACAGAAGCCATGTGACTAGGCCTCTCAACTCCTGCTGCTGTGACCTCCACACCATGATGTACCTTGAACTAAGCCAGACAAAACCTTTTCCCCTTAAGTTGCTTTTGTAAGAGTATTTTATCACAGCCATAGAAAAAGTAACTAAGGGGTTGGAGAGATGGTTCAGTGGTTAAGAGCACTGGCTGCTCTTGCAAAGGACCTGGGTTCAGTTCCCAGCACCTATACAGCCACTAACAATGGTCCACAACTAAAGTTCCAGGGGATCAGACTGCCTCTTCTGGCCTCTGTGGGCACTGCATACACAGGTGCACTTATATACGTTTAGGCAAAAAACTCATAAATAAATAAATAAATAAATAAATAAATAAATAAATAAATAACTTAAAAGAGCTAGGTGTGAAAAAACAAAAAGAGCTAGGTGTGGTGGCACACGCCTTTAATCCCAGCACTCAGGAGGTGGAGGCAGGTGGATCTCTGGGAGTTCAAGGCCAGCATGGTCTACACAGAAAGTTCCAGGCCAGCTGGGGCTACAGAGAGACCCTGTCTCAAACAGACCAAAAAAATTATTTTTTAAAGGAAAGAAAAGGTAACTAAGATACTTCCTTACCCTGAGAAACCTTGCAGAGACTTCTGGGAACCTGTGCAGGCTAATCCAAATTGGATATGTTCCTGAAAATCTTTCAGGAAAAGCCCAAGATGTGTCACTCATAGCCAGTTCACACTTGCTATCTGGGTGGATTAGCCTTCTCTTATTTTTCTAATAACAAAGCAAAGAATCTGCCTTTTCCTTAGAACACTATGGAAATGCCTTGCACTCTAAGAAGAATAACTGGTTGCTAATGAGAAGGATGTGCGATGTCTTAGCAAGGGTGCGCCTGATTCCTTGTGCATTCTGGCTTAGGCTTGGATTGAAATATAGGATGTTAAAATGTATGAAGATTGGATTTCAAATTATGTAAATGAGATGACTATAAAAATTAAATTTGTGATTAGCAGAGGAAAGGGGAAAGAGAAGAAAAAGGAAGCTGTAAACAGCATAAAAAACAGTCCTGGGAGCAGGGCAGGAGCTGAAGCAGGAAGGGCCAGAGGGGGGCCTGGGGTGCCCTTGACCGTGAGTGGCAGTGCGCCTGCAGATTACCACTTTCCCTGAGTTCTCAGGAGAGGTACAGAGGCAGAAATGCCATAAAGAGTGAAAGAGAGAAGTGGGGGACAGTGCTGGGTAGTGTTCTAGCTATCTCTGTAAGGAAGATACACAAAAATCTCTGGGTGGCCCTGGCGGTGACTGAGTCAGGGAGGGACAAGAAGCAGCAGGGGGCTAGGGCACATAAAGGGGGACAATGAGCTGAGGTGCTCCCCCAGGGATTCTGTCTCCTTTTTCCTACTGGGCAGAGAGTCTCTGTTTCATTCAACTGAAGAGAAAGTCATTTCAAATAGGTGTAAAAGAAATACCCAAGAATAAATAATAAACAAGAGACAGAGTGGACAGGCACAGGGTTCCCAGCTGGGCACTGGGTTCAGCTAGAAACCCCACAGCTGAGTCTTGCTGCTCCTTGAATGCAGAGCATTTGGTACCTTGGTTTCCCACAGGTGGAGGATGATGGCAGCTCCCCAGTTCTGAGGGAGACAGAGAGAACCTGGGAATCAGTCACCTGCAAAGCCCCGCGGCATCTTCCTTTCCTATGAGATCACTTCTGCCATCATGGGCCATCTTCAGTACATCATTAAACCTTAATCACCCTCCAAAGGCCTTGTCTCCAGATACCACTGATAGAAGACTTTGTGGGTTAAGCTTCCAACACAATAATTACTGGGGACAAAGATTCAAATCAAAGCAGTATGTGTTAATCACATCCTTTTTGGTTTTTTGTTTTGTTTTATTTTTTGGTCTTTTATTGAGACAGGGTCTCCCTATTGCCCCAACTGGCCTGAAGCTCACTCTGTAGACCAGGCTGGCCTTGAACTCACAGAGATCCACCGCCACTGCCTCCCAAAGGCTAGGATTACAGGTGTGGGTCACCGTGCCTGGCTATCACATTCTTTTTTTTTTTTTTGTCTTTTTGAGACAAGTTCTCCCTGGAGCCTCAGGCTGTCCTGGAACTCACTCTGTAGACCAGGCTGGCCTTG
>VZQC01002563.1:129418-175457 GCA_009823505.1 Rhizomys pruinosus | reverse complement strand
ACAACAACAACAACAACAACAACAGAAAGGGCTGCATCGAAGAACTGACTAAAACAGTGAACTTCTGCTCAAAACAGTCAACTTCCTCATGGAGAATATTGAGAAAGACTGAGAAAGAGATGAAAAACATGTTTGGCAGAATACATGAGCTCTGGGGGGGTGGGGGGATGGGGGGACATGGGTCTAGATTTGATAAAAAAAAATATATAAATAAATAAATATTAAAAAAAATAAAAAGAAATAAAAAGAAAACATGCAGATATCCGCTAACATACATTAGAGTCACATTGCAATATACCCATCGTGGGCTAAAAATATCTTTAAGTTAGAAGCATGCCCAACCTGCTCAGCACCTGGCTCAGCAACAGCCCTCCACAGCAGATCATGTTTGTGGGGCCACTAGTTGCTGTGGTTACCCAGGATCTGGAGAGAAGACCATAGCACATATGACTAGCCTTGAAAAAGATCTAAATTCAAAGGTCTTACTAGGGATTGAATTCAGATGTGAGTTTAACAAAACATACAAAGTAGGAAATTTTTTTACTTAATTTAATTTTATGTGTGTGAATGTACTGCCTGCATGTAGGTTGGTGCACCTGCGTCACACAATGATGCGAGGTCAGAAGAGGGTGTCAGATTCCATGGAACTGGGGTTAAAGGTGGTTCTCAGCCACCATGTGGGTGCTGAGGATCGAACCCGGGTCCTCTGCAAGAGCAGTTGGCACTCTTAACCGCTAGGCCACATCTCCAGCCCCAAGTAGGAAAATCTTAAATTAAAGGTGTTGTGGAGTTTGAAAATACCGGGAAAGACCCAGAGAGCCAAATCAAATATTAATCAGCTGTAGCTGGGCATGCAGTTTTTTTCAGAATTGAAAGCTGTAGCAGCTTGAATGGACCAAGGGGAAAACCACAATAAGAAAAAACAGTACTTCTGGTCCACTTAGAAAATGTCAGGGTTACTTAAAGCAGAATAAGCAAGTTACATAAGCCAAAATCCAGCAGTTAATTATGTCTATCAAAGTTGGAAGCACTCAAGAAAGGGGAGGGGGTCTGGCTGCCTGGAATCTGCTGTGCAGCCTTAAGCTTAGACTGAAGGTTTCTCTGTTTAAAATGGGGTTTTTCTGATCACTACAAAGGAATGAAACGAGGGACCATCTACAGAGAACTTGAATGATGAAAACTCAAAATGCTGAGGAAAGAAATTTTAAAAAACCTAAGAGTGGAGAATTTGTGCTTGTCATTCCTCAGGTTGTGCCGTGTACCCATTACCTGGCCAAAGATGAACAGAGTTGGGTGTGGTGGTGCACACCAGTGAACACAGACAGGAAGATTGGGAGTTTGAGGCCAGCCTGAGCAACAGTGCGAGGCCTTGTATCCAATAAAATAATTAATAATAATAATAAGAAGAAATAATAATAACAAAGCAGACTCCATGCAACCGAATTGTAAGTAGTCAGCATGGGAAGCTGTAGCCCAAGGCCACTGTAACCAGTGGCCAGGCATGGCCACCTCAGTAGGCCACTAACAAAGTTCCAAAGGAGTAAGAAACTAAGCAGAGGAAGCAGGAGGTAGAGAAGTCGAGTGGCCAAAGACCAGCTGAGCCTGGAGAGCAGCAGCTTCAGGGCCGACCAGGTCCACAGCCCACACTCATGGCTCTAAGCTCCAGGCTCACTGTCAACCCAAAGGCCTGTGGCCCCATTTGCTTTAAATAACTGGGTGTGGTGGTACGTGCCTTTAATCCTAGCAGTGGCAGGCTGATCTCTGTGAGTCCGAGGCTAGTCTGGTCTATATAAGGAGTCTCAGGCCAGCCAGAAGTACAGAGTGAGACCTTCTTAAATAAATAAATAAATAAATCTCTCCCTGTGAGGATCCCTCATGCTGGTTGGCACTGGCACGCCTTTCTCACCTGCCATAAATCTTGGCATGGTTTTTTCCTGTGCCTCTAAGACTTCTTCCAAGGAGATTAGCAACTCAGTTCTTACAAATAATTTGTGTGTGTGTGTGATTTATTTATTTATTTATTTATTTATTTATTTATTTATTTATTTATTTTAGTGTATGAGTGTTCTGTCTGCATGTAGGTTGATGCACCTGTGTCGTGCAATGCCATGGAGGTCAGAAGAGGGCATCAGATTCCCCTGGAACTGGAGTTAAAGATGGTTTTTAGCCATCATGTGGGTGCTGAGAATCAAACCTGGGTCCTCTGCAAGAGCAGTCAGTGCTCTTAACGCTGAGCCATCTCTCCAGCCCACCAATAATTTTTTTTTTTTTTGGTTTTTTTTGAGACAGGGTCTCCCTGCAGCCCCAGCTGTCCTGGAACTCACTCTGTAGACCAGGCTGGCTTTGAACTCACAAAGATCCACCTGCCTCTGCCTCCCAAGTGCTAGGATTAAAGGCGTGCGCCACCACGCCAGGCCCAATAATTTTTTTTTTTTTAAGTCACATTGGATCAGTGGTGAGATTGCCTCAGCCTGAACCCAACTCCTGCAGCCCATCAGGTAGTATCGGCCTCTGAGATCCGAGGGAAGATCGCATCATGAGTCCCTACAGCTTCCCCTGCCTTCGACCTCTGGCCCATGGCCCTGTTGCTGGGTCTCCAAATGCAGCATGCTCAGCAGCAAAACAGGGCCCAGGACTGCAAGGCTGCATCCAAATGGCCCCAGCAAGCCCAAGAGCCTAGTGGACACATGTGGGAGTCTGTGAGCCTGCTGGGACTTGGGGGTGGGGGTGGGGGGGTTGGAGGGGAGGCAGGGGTCTGGGTGAAGTTCCTGTCCTGCGCCCATGTGCAATAGAAACAGCTGGGCTTCAGCCCTTCTTTGAAGTGGGCTTTGTGCTCAGAATGAGATTGGGGAAATATTCCCACTGTCTAAATTGTTCTCTGCAGCCAAGAATGGCTTCTATTTGTCTGTAGAGAGGCATTGTTATTCAGGGAGCAGCTTCTATGAGCAATGTTCAGACCTGTATGACCTCACGGCAACTCGAGGAATGCTGAGGATGGTCCCTGACTCCAGCTGTCACAGAGTCAGGTCCTTCTGCTGAGCGTGAGCCCGGCCTGCAGATGCTGAGGGCGCTGGCCTCATGCCCTGGAAGCCCCTGTGTTTATTCTTTCCTTCAGTATCAGAATCCCTGATGTGGCTCAGCACAGAATAAAAGTCGTTTTCCAAATTCCTGAAGTCATCTGTAGCCAATGACTGAATTCTAGACAGAAAGCTCTCAACCCTGAGACATCTAAGCTCAGGGGCCAGGAGGGACAGAACAAGACAGCAGAGTCTAGATCTCTAGGGATTCAGGACTGTGGAGCCTGGATCCTAATCAAGGCAGTAGAGCCCGAGTCCCTAATCAAGGCAGTAGAGCCCGAGTCCCTGATCAAGACAGTAGAGCCTGAGTCTTGGGTCAAGATGGGAGATTTGGGGTGTAGCTCAGTGTCAGAGTGCTTGTCCCCAAGCAGCACAAAGCTTTGGGTTCAATTCCCAGCACCACAGCAAAAGACAAAGGGAACCTGGGTTTCTGAGCAGATCAGCAGAGTCTGGGTTCCAAATGACATTTAAACCAGTGTTATTTAGGACCCCAAGTCACACAGAGTTTGACCTACTGGGGCACAGTTTTATATGCTGAAGTGGCATGCTAGAGAAACCAAGCCTGTGTTGGTGATAGTGACAGGCAAAGAGGACAGCTGCCATGTCAAGCTGCAGTGCAGGACCTAGGCATGGTGCAGCCTGCTGCCACCCTCCATATCCAGTATCTGGGCATAGGGCTGGCAGGAAGAATTTGACAGTGGCCAGGTTATGACTATGGCTTCCCAAGGGGCTGATTCACCTGCAGAGCCACCTTCCCAGACAGCATATCCTGCAGCGTCCCTGTGAGGACACACAGAGGTTCTCAGGAGACATGGAGGCTGCAGGAGCAACGTGTGTGTGTGTGTGTGTGTGTGTGTGTGTGTGTGTGTGTGTCTCCTGTGGTCAATCCTCAGCTGTTCCTGAGGTCACCTTGTGGGGATCCAACATGGCCAAATGATGTCTGTGGCCTCACGGACTTGCTGCCCAAGAAGAGGCCCTTGATTCACTTCGTACTTCATCAGAAAAATATGTAGCTAGGCTGTCTAGAAGTCCTGTGTCTCTAATTAAACCCTGAAATTATATATTATATATATATATATATATATATACACATATACACACATATAGAGACAGAGACAGAGAGGAATCGAGAGAGAATGAGAGAGATTGAGAGAGTAGGCAGGAGAATTGGAAGTTCAAGGCTAGCCTGGGCTACACAGCAAGATGGTTCCATAAAGGAGGAGGAAGATGGGGAGGAGGGAGAGGAAGAGGAAAAGGAAGAGGAAGAGGAAGAAGATGGCTACAGATGACAGAGCTCACAGATGTAGGCTTTGAGAATGTGGCAATGCCTCCCCATTCTCTGTCTTCTTTCTCTGCACAGCTAAGGACAGTGGCCTCATCTTGATGACAGACTGACAGAAACCAGACCCGACCCACACATGGAGAACTCCCCAACATTGTGAAACAGCTGCTGGGCCACATTTATACAGGGAGTGAATAGATAAGCATTCTCAGGCTACTGCCCACCTGGAGTCCATCTATGAAAGCAAACTGGTGGATCCTTCACCCACAAGCCAGGCCAGGGGGAGTGGCAGGAAGCACAGACAGATGGCCTGGTCCCAGGTATGGTAGCCTCAGGCTGGAGCTCTTGTCCCAGCAGGCATAGGAAGACTCCAGTTGGAGAACTCCTGAATCTTTCAGAAAGATGAGCTGGCCCTCCTGAGTGGAGGACTGTAGTCTAGTAGACTCAACCAGATTCACTCTGTGTTCTTTGGGCAGCAGGCCAACTACAAGCCACACTTGCTGATGGTCTAGCCTTGGCTATAAGAGCAGTTTAGTTAGCAGGAGTGCAGCGGCCAGGCAGGGCCCAATACCAGAGGCCAGGAAAGCATCTGCATGACTTTGAGTCCATCAAATGTAGAAACCACTCTGGTTACAGTTTTTCAATTTAAAAATATTTATAGCTCCAGCTAAAGCAAGCAGAGTGGGTAAATCCACAAACCCTGTGTCCGTATGCCTCCATCAAATCCTGCCCTGTGACCTGGTAGTGGCTAGTGACCTGGGATACCTCATCAGCTTTTTGGATTCTGTTTCCCCATCCTCAAAACAGAGGTTGCGACAGGACCTTCCTCCAAATGCTACTGGGTTAAAATAAGAGATGTATATAAAATGTATAAATGTATATTAAATGATGTGTATGGACCCTGGTGTGTGAGAGCTCAAAAGCGGCAGCCTGTGGATATGAAAGCCGTGCGGCCGGAAGCACTAATGCACTAAGTACTGCAGAACCTAGCTCACTTGGGCTGCCTGATCAGCTACCACCAGCATGGCTTCTATAATCTCCTGTGCACAAAGAGCCCTGCAAACAGATTTGTGGAGCCCAGCCTACGGTAAACAGCAAAGTGTGTGTAACCTGTCTGCACACATATATGCTGTCATGGTTCAGGGGACTTCAAACATCGTGAGTATTCAAATCCAGTCCTATGACGAGTTCAAATGAATTTATGATCATCTGATACTGGGCGTTTCCTCAGTTGATATTCACTAATTGACAGTTTCTAGGGGCCCATATGATGCCAGTCGTGTACTAAATGTTTCTGCTCCCCACCTTCTTATCTGCAACTTCAACCCCCAGTGACTGCGTTGGGAGACAGGGCTTGGGGGAGGTCCCCAGATCATAAGGGTGCAGCCTCCCGAGTGGACAGGTGTCTGCACATCTGCCAGGTGAGAACATGGTGAGGAGTCACCAGTCTGAACCTGGAGGCTGACCTCACTAACAGGATGGCCTTGGACTTCCGGCCTCCAGAATGGTGAAGAAGTGACGGCCGCCCATCAGCCACTCGGCTTTTGTTGCTTTCGTTGCTTTCGTTGCAGCAATCGAAGGTGACTGGGCCAGCCAGGCTCTGAAGCCAGCTCTGGGTCACAACAGGAAGAGGACAGGTAGGGCTTCCCTGCTCCTGGCACTTGCATTGGAGTGGAGGGGACCAGGGCTGTCTTTCCCACGTGGAGGCGCTGCATCCTGGGGGATCCACAATGTCGACTTTTCTACGTGTCCGCCTTCTACCAGCTAGAGTCCTGGGCTTCGGGTCCTCTGTTTCTGAAGTCCACACAGGTGAATTGTGTGGACTCTGCGAAGCTACAGCAGGCAGCTGCCTGCAGTGTGGAGGAGACGTCCCCATCAGAGCTGGGCAAAGATGGAGCTGCTGCAGCAGGTGCTGAAAGACACCTTGTCACCTTGAGTGACCAGACCAGGCCAAGACGTGGTGACAATGCCTAATTCAGAAATGAACTCACTGACCCCCTTGAACTCTACCCAGCAGTGGGGAACGGGTTCCCACAAGGCTAATCTGGGAAATGCCATTGAGAGCAGCCAAAGGGGCACTGAACAAGATACCTGATAAAAGCTGTGACAAAAGCAACGTAAAGAATGGGCTTTTTTCTGCTCACAGGTTGAGGGTAGAGTCCATTATGTTCAGGAGTTTGAGGCAGCTGGTTACATTGCATTCACAGCCAAGAAACAGAGAGACATGGATGCCGGCACTTAGTTCATAGTCTCCTTTTCATCCAGTCTGGGACCCCAGACCATGGGATGATACTGCCACGTTTAGAGTGGATTTTCCAAACTCAGTTACTTAATGTAGAAACTTCCCCACAAACATATCCAGAGGCTTGTCTATTTGGTGATTCTAGATCTTGTCAAGTTGACAGTCAATATTAACCTTCACAGTCATTCTTGCTCTGTCTGGGGCACATTCAGGGTACCACCTCCAGGAGGTCACCAGGCAACCGTCCATCTCCACGACACTCCCGGCTGCTTGCTAGCCACACATAGCCAGGGAAAAACATTGACCATTCTGGCTATAGCTCCTGCAGTGGTGATGTGTGTGTGCGGCTGAGTGGGTATGTGAATGGTTAAATGTGTGAGACTCTGTGAGAGTTTATGACTATGCACTACCATGTTCTACGATCCTCTTGATTATACACACTCATAAATGCAAGTGTATGACGTGTGATGTGTGAGGGTGTGTGTGATATGCATGGGAGTGTGGTAAGACTCTGTCCTCAGGGAATAAGATAGCAATGCCAGTGTTGGATATCAGGGCAGCTGTGAGTACCCACACTCAGGAGATGCTCGCACATCTATTAAGATTCTTGCAGAGAAAAAGAGAAGTCAGCAGACCCCCACCTGAGAGTCCAGCTACTTATTCCTTCCCACGGCCCACCACTACACTGATCTGCATGTCACATCAAGAGGTGCTGGAAAAGAGGGTATAAGGTTGACTGATGGGGGACTCCATCTGTGCAGCAATCAGGAGGCTGTCACCCATGCTGGGATGGTGATTTTTAGCGATGCAGCTGAGAGACTCCCACGCTCCCTTAATTAAACCCAGCAAACCCACTGGTTCCCAAAGCTGGACTTGTGGTGGTGGAATTGGTCCCTTGACCTGTCATCCCTGTCCCTCACCTGGGATGAATAGACATTTATTCACATCTCCCAAGGAAAAATGCACACAACAGTGAGTGTGTGGATATGTGGGTATGAGGCATGGACAGACATCTGCTTAGTCTCTCTGTGAGTGACCAGGCTCTGAGGGATTTGCCTCCTTTTCCCCAAACCCACATGCCCACACAGTGCCTGGCACCAGGCTGCTGTTCATATGCGTACGTCCCAGACACCTCTCTGCTGCATCCTTTCCCCTTCACTCTGCACAGAGGTAGACTGAGCATCTGGATGGAACAAAGTTCTGTGTTCTGTGGAACTGAATGAGTTCTTTTCTACTCCCTGGGAGGCCCGTGGACAGAGTTCAGACCTGCCAGTAAAGTTAAACCTACGGCTAGAGAGATGGTTCAATGTTGAAGGGCACTGACTGCTCTTGCAGAGGACCCAGGTTTGAATCCCAGCACCCACATGGCAGCTAACAACTGTCCTTAACTCCAGTTCCAGGAGATCCAACACCATCTTCTGACCTCCACAGGCATTGCACAACACAGGTGCACTTACATACATGTAGGTAATACAGTTATACCCATAAAATGAAAATAATAAATAAAATATTTTTTATTTTATTTATTTATTTTTATGTGTATGAGTGTACTGTCTGCATGTAGGTTGGTGCACCCATGTCATGCAATGCCTCGGAGGTCAGAAGAGGGCGTTGGATTCCCCTGTAACTGGAGTTAAAGATGGTTCTTAGCCGCCATGTGGGCGCTGGGGATTGAACCTGGGTCCTCTGCAAGAGCAGTTGGTACTCTTAACTGCTAGGCCATCTCTCCAGCCCCATAAATAAAAAAAAAAAAAAAAAAAAAAAAAAAAAAAAAAAAAAAAAAAAAAATCTATCTATATATATATATAATTTTGGTCTTTTCGAGACGGTCTCCCTGTAGCCCCAGCTGTCCTGGAATTCACTCTGTAGACCAGGCTGGCCTTGAACTCACAAAGATCTGCCTACCTCTGCCTCCCAAGTGCTAGGATTAAAGGCGTGTGACAAATAAAATATTTTTAAGGAGAAAAGAAAAGCTAAAACAAAGCTCTCTGCTACCATCTGAGAGACACTATGTGTAAATAGTCCATCAGACAGGAGAGGTTTTAGGTTAGCAGCTTTGGCTGCCCCAAGGAGGGTACAACACCTGCAGGCTGGCTCCTGGCAATTTGCAGATCTATGTGGTCCCAGCAGAAGACCACAGCTTTCCTAAAGCACACAGCTTTCTAGAAGGACGATGTGCAGATACATGGAGAGGTGCAAACCCTCCCCTCCAGCCAGCAGGCCCAGTGGCTCTTATCAGTGGCAGCCAGGCAGTCCCAGGCGGGTTAGCATCCTTGGAAGCAGCAGCCCCATGAAGCAATCACATGTTCTGAGATTCAAATGGTGCAGCTGTGCCTACATTTAAATTACTGCGGTATAATCCACTCCCATCATCATGTAATGACTTGAAGCTAAAAAACTCAAACTAATGGAGAGACGGTCTGAGCAGAGGCGGCAAGCATTGCCACATGGTGCACACGGGTGTGGCAGGCCCTGGCACACATCTGAGCATACCTCTGAGGCCCCAGAGTCCGTGCTATCCTGGAACCACAGTACTCATTACTTGGGTTGTTTCATGTGAGAAAAAAATTAGGGTCTTCATCATCAGGCATTCCCCCACAGTCTGTGCCAGCCAAGCAGAGTGTGAGCCCCAAGATATGGCCCTCTTCTCCTAGATGCTCGAGGACTCTGGACAACGACCACAGACATAATGACATTGGGCCTGAATGACAGGGTGTTGACAGTAGATGCAGTCAAAGCTGAAAAAGACGGTGGTAGAACATTATTTTACCTGATATCTGCTTGGCAAGCAGGACTGGAGTTCAATCCTGAACAGAATATCCCATGGCTGGGACTCAAACCCAGCACCCGCGGCTCTGAGATCTCAGTTGTTCTACATGCTTTCTAGGCCTGCTTCAGCCTTTAACACTTGCTCTTTACTCTGCTTGGGAGAAGAGAGATCGTAGGCTTCTCAGGTAGGCAGTGAAACATTTGCACTGTACACCACTGACCAGAAAGAGCGATGAAGCTCAGTGTTCTTGTCTGCTGTGCAGGCCGCACAGTTCCTGAAACCACCTAACTCTCCTTTACTTCCACCCTTAGACGACCCCTCCTCATCCACAGAGGAAGCCTCCATGGCTGTTCAGTTCCAGCTCCATCTCTATGTCCCGCAGGTCCAGGAACCATGTTTCTGGGTCCCTCTCCATTTTTGTTGCTGTTTTGTCCCCCAGTCCTCCTGGCAGAATCATGAATGGTGAGTAGCGGACACTTGATGGGGCATGTGGGAAAGTGGCCGGAAGTGGTGGGAATCCTTGAGGATGGAGGGGGTAGGAGTTTCCACTTTCCCTAATACTTTTTTTTTCTGGTCTTTTTGAGACAGGGTCTCCCTGTAGCCCCAGCTGGCCTGGAACTCTGTAGACCAGGCTGGCCTTGAACTCACAAAGATCCGCCTGCCTCTGCCTCCCAAGTGCTAGGATTAAAGGTGTGCCACCACACCCGGCAATACTTTTTTTTTTTTAGCCTAGCAGCAGCAAATACCTTTCCTTGCTCTTGAGGTTCATATGAGCATGTTAAGCCAAGTTCAATGGTACATACCAGTCATCCCAGTCTTCAGTAGGTCCAGGGCAGGAGGATTGTGCCAAGTTCAAAGCCATCCTGAACTATATAGCAAGACTTTGTCTCGAAAACCCTCACTGTCTGGAGAGATAGCTTAATGGTTAAGAACACCTGCTGCTCTTCCAGAGGACCCCAGTTCAATTCCTAGCACCGACATGTGGCAAACAACTGTCTGTAATTCCTGTCTCAGGGGATCCTATGGACTCTTCTGGCCTCTTTAAAGCGCATGCATGTGGTACACTTAGAAAAATGCAGACAAGGGGCTGGAGAGATGGCCTAGCGGTTAAGAGCACCGACTGCTCTTGTAGAAGACCCGGGTTCAATCCCCAGCACCCACATGGTGGCTAAGAACCGTCTGTAACTCCAATTCCAGGAGAACTCCAGTTCCAGGAGAACTCCAGTTCCAGGGGAATCCGAGACCCTCTTCTGACCTCCGCGGAATTGCACAACACGGGCACACAAACCTACATGCAGACAGTACATTCATACACATACGAACATAAAAAATAAATAAAAATAAATAATAAAAATTAAAAAATTAAAAAAAAAAAAAGAAAAATGCAGACAAGCCGGGCGTGGTGGTGCATGTCTTTAATCCTAGCACTCGGGAGGCAGAGGCACGCAGATCTTTGTGAGTTCAAGGCCAGCCTGGTCTACAGAGCAAGTTCCAGGACAGCTGGGGCTACAGGGAAACCCTGTGTCAAAAATACCAAAAAGAAAAAAGAAAAATGCAGACAAATACTCATACACATAAAAAAATGAATAAAATATTTTTTAAAAAATACTAAATGTGGGGCTGGAGAGATGGCCTAGTGGTTAAGAGTGCCGACTACTCTTACAGAAGACCCAGGTTCGATCCCCAGCACCCACATGGCTGCCGAGAGCTGTCTGAAACTCTAATTCCAGGAGAACTCCAGTTCCAGGGGAATCTGACGCCGTCTTCTGACCTCCGCGGCATTGCACAACACAGGTGCACAAACTTTCATGCAGACAGTACATTCATACACATACAGAAATAAATAAAATTAATTAAAAAATTTTTTAAAATACTAAATGTGTCTGGGCATGGTGGTGCACGCCTTTAGTCCCAGCACTTAGTAGGCAGAGGCGGGCGGATCTCTGTGAGTTCAAGGCCAGTGCATGGTCTACATAGTGAGTTCCAGGCCAGCTGGGCCTGCCGGGAGACCCTGTTCCAAACAAACAAACAAACAAACAAACAAACAAACAAAATCCCTAAATGTGTTAACATAAAAACATACTTTTTTTTTTTAATAAGCAAAAGTCGTGGCTATTTCAGAAAAGGAGACCCTGGCTAGCTTGTTGTTGTTGTTGTTGTTGTTGCTGTTGTTGTTTTTATTGTTATCAAACTTTTTCATACACTATTTGTCAGTCCTATCCAGACTCATTTCCCCTTCCATGTCACTCATCCCACCTGAGTTCATGCATTCTTCCATACATGTCTTGCATCTTTTTCTAAGTCTTTCCAAAGTTTTTTTCAAAGCAGAGGATTATTGTTTGGGGCGAACTTCACTGTTTCATTTGGGTTTTTTTTTTTTTTTTGTCTCAGTTCTTTTGTTGTTGTTCCCTCCGACTTGTATTGTTTCAACATATGCATATATATATATATATATGTCTCACCTATACTAAAATGATGTCGTCTGAAAACAAACTGTGTGTTATTTCCAAATCATATTTCAGGATTCACATTTTTCCCTTTTTATTTTATATTACTCTAAAATCATACATACCTTTCACCCATATACCAAAATTCCAAAGTCTGAAAGTAAATGGCAGGTTAATTCTATAACCTATTAAGGGATTCACATTATAAGAGCACAGTTGCTTTCAGATAACGAGGACTATAACATTATCATTGCTCAGTTTGCCTTACAACTAGGTACTTGGTACTAGCATCCACAGATGAGGGATACCATTTCTCGTTTGTTTTTCTGGGGCTGTGTTACTTTACTTAGCATAATATCTTCTAGTTCCATCCATTTACCTGCAAATTTCATGATTTCATCTTTCTTTACCGCTGGATTGAACTCCATTGTGTAGATGAACCATATTTTCTCTGTCCACTTGTTGGTTAAGGGGTACTTGTGTTAGTTTCAGCTCTTCACTATTGTGAAGAGAGCTGCAATAAACATGGCTGTGCATGTATCTCTGCAGTAGGATGAGTCTTGTGGGTATATACCCAGCAGTGGTATGACTGGGTCAGGTGGTAGGCTCATTTTGAGTTTTTTAAGGGTTCTCCACACTGCTTTCCATAGTGGTTGTATGAGTTTACATTCCCACCAGCAGTGTTGATGAGTGTTCCCCTTTCCCCACAACCTCTCCAGCATTTGGTATCATTTGTCAGTCTTATCAGAGTGAGACGATATCTTAAAGTGATTTTAATTTGCATTTCCTTAATTATTAGCAATGTTGAACACTTTTTAAGATGTTTATCAGCCATCTCCAGAGTTGAGTGTCAGCCAGCACTGTAATTAAATTAAACTCTTCTTTAAAACTCCACATGTACCGGGCATGGCAGTGCACACCTCTAATTCCAGCACAGAGGCAAGAGGATCTCTGTGAGTTCAAGGCCAGCCTGGTCTACATAGTAAGTTCCAGGCCAGCTGGGGCTACAGGGAGACCTTGTCTCAAAAAGAACCCCCCCTAGAAAAACCCACATGGTTTAGTGAGTGGTCTCTCTGATGAGACTTTACAACATTTTTACACACCCTTAATTCCAGCTGAGGAGGCAGAGCCAGGCAGATCTGTGTGAGTTCAAGGCCAGCCCAGTTTACATAGAGAGTTCTAGGCTAGCTGGGACTGCAGGGAGACCTTGTATCAAAAAGACCACCACCACTACAACCACCACCATCAGTAACAACAACAACAACAACAACAACAACAACAAAAACATTTTGTTTTATTGAAAGGGGGATAAGAGATCCCCCTTTATTTATTCTGGAGCCAAATATGGATATGGACCATGATCCAGGACCACAGATTCAGGTTACCCCAAATTCCATGTTCCAATGTGGTAACACAGTGATAGAAGTTTTATAGAAACAGAAGAGGTACTTTTGAAATACATCAGTGAACATCCAATAGGTAAATTACAGCAAAGTGGGAAAGTCTCTGCTATAGGCCTCAGGTGCTGAGAACACACCTTAGCCTTTTGGTTGGTGGAAACTAATGGACTATTAAGTTAATACATTCCAAAAGGTTTTCCTTGTTAGTCACCAGGATGCTAGGTCAGACAGACCTAGTAGGGAATATCTGGCTGTTCAGGAGGCTAAAGATAGCCCCAAATAGATTGTAATTAGGCTCTGAACCTGCACCATCTCAACCTCTCCACAGTCTTTGATGTTGTAATCAGTTAATCAGTACAGTTAATCACTGTACTTTGTAGAAAGTACAGTGGAAGTTACAATAAATGAATGAATGAATGAATTATAGAGCTCTCATTCAAACCAGTCCTGCTGTCCATCCAGCTTTCCAGTGGATAAACTTCTACAAAAGTTGACATCTCGGCTCACTCGGGAGGCAGAGGCAGGCAGATCTTTGTGAGTTCAAGGCCAGCCTGGTCTATGGAGTGAGTTCCAGGACTGCTGGGGCTACAGGGAGACCCCATCTGGAAAAGACAAAAAAAAAAAAGTTGACATCTGAGGGGCACTCCAAGCTGGGTGCCGTCAGCTCCACAAGTGAGGTTCTCTCGTGCAGTGAAAACTTTCATGCTGTGTGTTCGGAGGGGGGAAATGAATGGCCCCAACAGGAAACGAAGAGGAATTGCCAGGGAACTGCCGTCACAAATTAGGCAGACCATCGGGCAGCGTGATGGAGAGGACTGCTCTGGGGATGCTTCTCGTGTGCATTTATTTTTCATGAGCTTTTATTATTCAGCAGCTTCAGATTCTATTGCTGTGCATCCATCTGTCATAGGTGACTGGACTGTTTGGAGCCAAGCAGGAAAGAGGTGCCCTCCTATATAACCCCCTGAGACCAAGAGGGATCTGTAAAGAAATGCTCAAGGAAAACCATTTCCTTAAGGAAAAGCATTTATCTGTGAGGAACAGTGTAAAGTCATTTCAAGGAACATTCCGAGTGGCACAGTGAAAATTTAAAACCTCCAGAACTGAACATAAAGTGAGCTTGCTGACACAGGAGACTCAGGTCTTCCACCTATGACTCTACTGGCACTTTACAACTCTAGATTATCATCTCTAGTTTAACCCAGGGGCTGTGTGTGTGTGTGTGTGTGTGTGTGTGTGTGTGTGTGGTTGCTATTGGGTATCTTCCTTCTCCACTTTACCTTTTAAGCTTTTAAGTACTTCTAAAAAGATACAAGTATTTCTTAAATGTCCATTATAGTTTTTCCATTAGAAAGGAAAGGACGGGCTGGGGGATGGCTCAGTGGTTAAAAGTACTGGCTGCTCTTGCAGAGGACCCAGGTTTGATTCTCAGCACCCACATGGTAGCTAACAGTTCCAGGGATCCTATACCCTCTTTCTAGCCTCTGTGAGCCCTGTGTGCATGGGTGCACTTACATACATACAGGCAAAGCATTCATACAAAGAAAATAAAAATAAATAAATAAAATTACTTAAAAAATAAGAAGAAAGGAGAGGCAAGGCTGCTACAATTCATCAAGCAATTATATCAACCAGTGTGCAAGATCTTGGCAATTGGAAGTAAAGCTGCTACAGACATTTAAGGACCTGTTTTGTGTAAATTCAAGTTTTCATTTTTTTAGCAAAGAAAATACCTTGATGTAGATTTGCCGGGTGATACAGTATGTGTGTGTGTGTATGTAATGTTTTCAGAAACACAAAACAGATGGCTGTATCATTTTGCATTCCCACCAGCAACTTAGGAGAGTTCTTGTGGCTCTGTGTGTTTTCCAACACTAGGTATATGATCAACACTTTAAAATTTTAGCCATCTTAGTCACTGTGTATTAACATCTCATTATGAGTGCCCATTCTGGATGGCACTGTGATTGGACGGCAATGAATCTAGCCCCCTAGATATTGATGTTTATTCTTACATCTTGGGAGTGTTCCAGCACACACTAGCTAGTACTTTAGGTGCCTTCAGCTGGTATTTAAATAAAGAACTCTATTATTTTTTTATTTATTATGTATATGAGTGGACTGTCTACATGTAAGTTGGTGCACCTGTATCATGCAATGCCACAGAGGTCAGAAAAGGGTGTCGGATTCCCCTGGAACTGGAGTTAGAGATGGTTCTTAGCCACCATGTGGGTGCTGGGAATTGAACCTGGGTCCTCTGCAAGAGCAGCTGGTGCTCTTAACTGCTGAGCCATCTCTCCAGTCCCAGGAACTCCATTATTAATCAGAGTGTGTGACACCAGAAGTTTTCATAGTTGAGTTTCCATTAAACAAAACTTCTGGGCATTTTGACTGGCCTATGTGCACAGAGTCGCCAAGGAGAAGGGTAGTGCTCCCCCCAAACCTACCTATGACATTAGTTTCCTGTGGGGCTCTATTATAAGCATCAGGGGAAACGTATTCAGGAAACCCACTGTAATTCACAGACAGAAGGAAAGCCACTCACCCCCACACTGGCTCCAAACAGTCTTCCCCTTGCTCTGAACCAGTCTCCACTTCTCATTTATTGAGGTCTCCTCTTTAATTGGTCAGTCTTCAAAAATCAGATTTCCAGCCGAGTGTAGTGGTGCACACCTTTAATCCCAGCACTTGGGAGGCAAAGGCAGGCGGATCTCTGTAAGTTCAAGGCCGTCCTGGTCTACATAGTGAGTTCCAAGCCAGGGGAGCAAGCCAGCTTTCCTCCATGGCCTGTGCTTCAGCTCCTGCCTCCAGGTTCCTGCCCTAAGTTCCTACCTTGGGTTCCCTGAGTGATGAACTGTGACCAGAGAGATGTAAGTTGAATAAACCCTTTCCTCCCTGAGTTAGGACTACTGAATCCATTATTTTATCTTTGCCCCACTCATCCCCAAATGCAGACCCACGAAGGTGACATATTGCCTCTCCCAGAGGTGATTTCTACACTGCAGTTCCAGTTAAAGGTAGGGGAAATGAAACAACTGTGGACACAGTGAACAGAAGCCTCCTCCCATCCCATCTGCAGGTAACTGGGCGTCAAGAGGGGTGGCCTGCTCCTGCTGCACCCACATCCAAGAAGGGCAGGAGCAGGGACTGGCCGAAAGGCACCTCGTGGTGGCACTCCCTCTTCTGTCTTCTCCATCACCACAGAGGTCGGGCCTGAAAACAGGTGGACTTCAGAGAACAGCAATGCTCAGATCAGTCCACCCCTCGCACCCTCCTCAGACACTGAGGGGAGGTAGCAAAGAACAGCGCGCCCTCCCCACTGAGGCCCTGAGCTCAGAAGTCAGCAAGGGCTGGAGCTTAAATGAAAGCAACTGGAAGCCGCGGATCTGCCAGGAACGTTTCCAAGGTAAAGAAAGAGGGCTTGGCGGGAGACTCATGATCAGAAAAACACAGCACTATTTCATGTCGGCTCCCCACTGAGCCGAGGGTGTTAACAAAAACCAGGTTGAGTGTTACCTGAATCCAGGGCGCCCGCATTTGCTGTGGCTGGTCGCCCTGGGTAGGCAACGGCACTGTATTACAGCCATTCATGTGCTTAATGTTCCATCTATTATTGGACGGGAGTTATTTCCAGCTTTTTCTCCTGGGTTCAAGGTGGCATAAATTGCAGTGTTTTTCTCCATAGCTATTTCCTTGGGCAAATGTCTCAAGTCTCAGCAATAGTGGTAATTTCTGATGGAAGGCTCTTGTGTGTCCTGAGAACCTAGGTAGATCCCTTCCCTACAAGACCCCTGGGTGACCTCACCAAACTTGGTTTGGCACTGATGCCCTGTCAGGACACTTAGTGGACACAAGATAGTTTGCCTTGTGTACTAGGTAACAGCTTATGTTTCAGGGTGGCTTGAGCACAACAAAGGAGACTCTGGGGTTGCACAGTTTGCAAACCCAGACACAGACGGAGCCAGCTGCAGCATGTCAGCTCCAGATCAAAGGATACATTTAGCCATTTCCATGTTGCTCTAGCCACCTCTGTAGGGATACACTCATCTTCAGCCTGCAGCCCATGGAATACAAGGGTCTGAGGCCAACTCACACACCTGTTAGTTACAAACCTTCCCCAAAAAATACAGCACAAGAAAATGTGTCTTAAACAAAAACAGGGTCTTGCTATATCACCCAGGCCAGACTCCAACTGGTAGCATAGGCCTGTGCCACCATATTTGCGCTCTCTCTCTCTCTCTCTCTCTCTCTCTGTCTCGCTCTCTGTTTTAAACAGGGTCTCCCTATAGTCCCAGCTGGCCTGGAACTCACTATGTGAAGCAGGCTGGCCTTGAACTCAGAGATTTCCCTGTCTCTGCCTCCCAAGTGCTAGAACTAAAGGCATGCACCACCACACGCCTGGCTTCTCTCATTTTAACTTTTAACTTTGTTTCAGCCAGGCAATGTGTCTATCTCCTAGGACCTCAGCCGCAAATTAACCTTGCAAAGGGTTACTTAGTCAGTTATAAACAGCAAGGAGAAAACGTCATGATTGTCTAACAGAGGACACAAATCCCCAGTAAATTATCCTAGGTAAATTATCAAAGCCTGTGTGGTGGTTCACACTTGGGAGGCTGAGGTAGGAAGACCACCACAAGTTTAAGGCTACATACTGAGTTCAGGCTACCCAGGGCTACAGAGTGAAGAACCTGTCTCAGAAAACAAAACAAAACCTTGGGGTTTTTTTTTGTTTTGTTTTACTTCTCTACTAGTAAAAATAAAACATAAAGGGCCTGGGGCTGCAGCTCAGTGGGTAGAGTACAGCTCGGTGGGTAGAGTGCAGGTTGGTGGGTAGAGTGCAGCTTGGTAGAGTGCCCTCGGTGGGTAGAGTGCAGCTCAGTGGGTAGCGTGCCCTCGGTGGGTAGAGTGCCCTTGGTGGGTAGAGTGCAGCTCGGTGGGTAGCGTGCCCTCGGTGGGTAGAGTGCAGCTTGGTGGGTAGCGTGCCCTCAGTGGGTAGTGTGCCCTCGGTGGGTAGAGTGCCCTCGGTGGGTAGCGTGCCCTCGGTGGGTAGAGTGCCCTCAGTGGCTAGCGTGCCCTCGGTGGGTAGCATGGTAGCCTAGCATGCGCACAGCACTGGGTTTGATCTCACCACCACATAAACTGGGTATGGTAGTGCCGGTCTGTCATCCCAGCTCTCAGGAGGTGGAGTCGAGATTAGGAGTACAAGGCCATCCTTTGTCACATAGCCAGTTCAAGGTCAGCCTGGGCTACATAAGACCTTGTTTTAAAAAAAAAATGTTGGGACTAGAAACATTTACTCTCAGCAGTTAGAGCACTGGCTGTTCTTGCAAAAGACCCAGGTTTGGTTCCCAGCACCCACATGGTGGCTAACAACCAGTTAACTCCAGTTAAAGGGCCTCTAACACCCTCTTCTTGCCTCCAAATGCCCTTCGCTTGCAGAGTACACATGTATATCCACATGTATATACATGCAGGCAAAACACTCATACACATAAAACAAAAGTAAATAAAATATTGATTGTTAAATATTTAATAAAGTAGCAGAAGTAAACAGTGCCTATAAGAAAGTCACCAGGGAGTCTGCACACGGCCGTAAGCAGAACCGGAAGGAAGTTCCAAGTGGTGTGAGGCTGGGTGTCACACTCAACCTCAGTGGACTTTGAAATCTGGACCTACAGAACACACGATACCAGCAAACGAATAAAGTCATCTACATCAAACGAGAACGTGCAATAGAAACAAAGTTCTCTTATCCAAGTTCTAAGTCACCTTCTTGTCAACTGAGCCACCTCCCTCATCCTGCCCAAGGCCACAGGCCTCTGCTGCCCTTACCTACCAAGGTGCTCCAAGATTACCTGTCTTGGGGGCTGGAGAGAGGGCTCAGTGGTTAAGAGCATCGACTGTTCTTGCAGAGGACCCAGGTTTGATTCCCAGCACCCACATGGCAGCTAAGAACCGTCTTTAACTCCAGTTCCAGGGGAATCTGACCCCCTCTTCTGACCTCCGTGGGATTGCACGACATGGGTACACCAACCTACATGCACACAGTACACTCATACACATAAAAAAATAAATAAAATTTTAAAAAAGACTGTCTTACTAATCATAATTTTTTTTGAGACAGTTTCATGTAGCCCCGGCTGGCCTCAAACTTGCTATGTAGCCCAGGATGACCTTGAATTCTTATCCTCCTGCCTCCACATCCTGGATACTGAGATTACAGGCCTGCAATAATGTGCCTGTTTATGAAATGCTGGGATCACACCCAGGGCTTTAGGCATGCTAGGCAAGCACTCTACCAGCAGAGCTATACCCCCAGCCCTTTAATTGTAGTTTAATTAAACATTACTTGTCCATGAAATATGACTATAAAAAGAAACAGTATTGTTTCTAAGAAAAATGACTTGAAGGCTTTGGGAAGACTCCATAAAGACAAGTGATTAAAATAAACTGTCATCAGATTGTAGGCGCATGAGACAATCAGGGCAGGGTGAAAGGGGCAGAGAAAACACATAAACTTAACACTCACCTGCACACACACCTTTCAATTCTTGCTCTACATCAAAATCTTGAACTGAATATATGTGGTCTACAATATGTGGTCTACCTATATGTAGTCTATAAAAGAGGAAGGACTTAGAGCTTTGTTCTGGGGCTGGGCCTCTAAGAAGGGGCCGCTGCCTTTATCAGTAGATTGACAGAGAAATTCGAGAATTCATGTTAAAGTGAAATGCTGACACGCTTTGGGGTGAGTGTGGTGTGATCCTCTGACTCAGTCAAAAGATAATGTGGGGCTGGAGAGATGGCCTAGCGGTTAAGAGCACCGACCGCTCTTGCAGAGGACCCGGGTTCGATCCCCAGCACCCACATGGCGGACGAGAACCGTCTGAAACTCCAATTCCAGGAGAACTCCAGTTCCAGGGGAATCCGACACCCTCTTCTGACCTCCGCGGCATTGCACGACACGGGTGCACAAACTTGCATGCAGACAGTACATTCATACACATACTAAAATTAATAAAAAAAAATTAAAAAAAATAAATAAATGGTACCGAGGAATCAGCACAAGTATGCACAAGTATACACGTTAATATTCAATGTGCAATCTGTAACACTATCTGGCCAAGGAGCAGCAGTGAGGAATCATCGCAAGTATAAACACCCGGAAGTTTGAGTGGATATTAGGAAAAATCACAAATACAACTGGGATTCTTAAAGCAAGGGAAGGTTGTGGTAAAATGGATATAAGGTGGGGCAAGGGTGAGGGGTTCACACGGAGAAAAATCAGGATCTCAAAATGAGGACAAACGGGCAGCAGTCATGCGATAAATCAGTGGGCGAAACAACAGGGGAACGAAAATTGTAATTCAGCGGCAAGTCAAGAGGAAACATTCGTACTGACATCATTACTATGAGCGAGCCCTGGGTATCAGGTTCCCTGGCTGCCAAGGTCCTATGAATGGAAAGGGTTCAAGAATGAAGGGAAATTGGTTGGGGGCTGACCAGAAACAGAGATGAAGCCTGTGAGCAGTGACGTAAAGGAAAACCAGAGAGTGATCTAATCTCACTTTCTCTGCTAGATCGGTCCCTTCAACAGCTCTGTTTCCCTCTCCAAAGAATATTGGAAATGGGGGCCTTTTTTTTTTTTTTTTTTTGTATTTCGTGTATGTGTATCGAATTGTACTTGTCTGCATGCAGTTGGTGCACCCGGTTGAAAAATTCGTGCAATGCCGTGGAGGGTCAGAAGAGGGTCTCGGATTCCCCTGAACTGGAGTATCTCCGTTGGAATTTGGAGTTTCCAGACGGCTTCTCGTCCGCCATGTGGCGGTGGCTGGGGATCGAACCCCTGGGGTCCTCTGTAAAGATGCGGTCGGCTGCTCATAACCGCTTTTAAGGCCCATCTCTCCTAGCCCCCAATTGTGGGCCTTTAAACATCACACTGAAAACGCTCTCACCAGGGAGTGTGAAAACTGCCCTGTGAGGCAGCTGAAACAGCCTATATTTATCCACACCTTTCCTTATTCTCATGCTTTTAAAAAATTCACACATTGGCCTGATTGAAAAACTGCGCCATAATACATTTGAGGGAAATATTTCTTTGATGGAGTAAAACCACCTTTAATTCCCAAAGCAGTAAAGTTCCTTTCTGTGATATCCTGTCTATTCTATGTCAATCCATCCATAGATCTGTCATGTCATGATCATGCAAACACTTTCTGTTCATTATCTATTCTGTTTATGTAGTTTGTATTAAAAATAACCCCCTAGGTTTCTACAGCACCATTAACTTACATGTCTGTAACAGTCTGTCAAGTTGTTGCCTCTTTATTTAGTTTTGTTTTAAAAAAGGCAGCGTGGGTGCATTTAGAAGCAGGTATCACTGTTTTCGGGTCTGTGTCTGTGACAAAAAAAAAAAGCACTCAATTGACAGGCGAGATTTGCCTCAGATTTTTATTTGTGTGTAGATGGGGGGACTTTTCTTCAGAATAAAATTCAAAAGTATGGTGGTGTGATGAAAACGGAGAGAGTATGAAGAATGTTTAGGCAGTTCACGAAAGCATCTGTTCAGTTTTATTTCCCTTTATCCTTTATTAAGGCAGGTATGAGAGACTATACTATTATAAGGGAATTGTTTGAATTGCCCCTGCACGGTGATTTGTGCCAAGTCACAGTTTGTTCTAAACACACCCCATGTCTTCATAGAAGGTTTTAGCGACAGTAAAAACTGTTTTTTTTTTCTCCCTTTTTTTTTTTTTTTTGGTATCTTTGTCAAATATCAGGTCACTAAATTGCATGTATTCATGTTTTCATTTTCTTGGTGTGCAGGCATGGATTCCAACACTATCCGTGCTGCCCAAACCACTTTACAACCCAGTCCCCATCCCAATCATGCACTCTGCCAGTTAAACTGTCCTGGCATCTTTCTGCTCCAGTCTGTTTTTTGTATCGCTCTAGGAACTCACTTTTCAATTTACTCTGTTTAATTTCATATTATTCGGTGATATATGGATATATACTCTGCCCACGGCCATTCCTATACAGTAATTACAGAGTCTTGAAAATAATTGGTGGGTGGATCTAGAGCCCATGAGAGATTCACATTCTATAACAAACATAGTTGCCTTCAGATAAACAAAAATATAACCATACTGTAGGTTCAGCTTGCCTTTCATCTGGGGATTTGCATTATCATCCAAAAGTGAGGGAAACCATTCTCCAATTGTCTTTCTGGGACTGTGTAAACTCACTCAGCTTTAATGGCTTCAAGCGCTCCCATCCATTTACCTTGCAAAGAGTTCATTAATGCCACTCCTTCTTTACTGCTTGAAGTAGGTACTTCATAGGTTCGGCGAGCTTATGTTAATGTAGTGGTCTGGGGGGTGTGTACGTACGATGATTTTTGTTGGTGTTCTATTGGTCCAGTGCTCTCGTGGTGATGCGTGGCATATGGTGTTCTGGTTCCAGCTGTTCACTAATTGTGGATTGAGACATGGCAATGTAAACGATGGATGTCCGCATTATATCTTTGTGGTAGTGAATGAGTCTTTGGTGGGTATATACAGGATAGTGGTA
The DNA here is from genome assembly GCA_009823505.1 of Rhizomys pruinosus. Lineage (NCBI taxonomy): Eukaryota > Metazoa > Chordata > Mammalia > Rodentia > Spalacidae > Rhizomys > Rhizomys pruinosus. Next base: position 152,666 of record VZQC01002563.1, on the reverse strand, counting down.
TGATTGCGGTCTTCATGTGGGCGTGGGTTATGATGTTTGGTATGGGTTCATTCTGGTAGCTTCTTTTAAGGGGTTCTTCCACACATGGCTTTTTTCCACTACAGTGGTTGTGTACGTAAGGCGTGTATACTGCATTCCCACCAGCAGTGGATGAGTGTTGTTTATTCTTTCAAGGAAACAACTTTTGGATTCATAGATATTTTTTGTACTTTTTTTTTTTTTATCTTAGCTAGCCGCGTACTGGAGTGAGATATATCTGAGAGTGGTTTAATGCCATCCTTAATTATATTAATGATGTTGAACACTTTTTTTAAGATGTTTCTCAGACATCTTTAATGTGCCTCCACTGGTGATGTAGAGCGCTCTGCGTTCAGGCTCTGTCGTCCAAGAGTCTTATGGTGAGGTTGGCAGTGAGATAATGTAGCGTTGCTTACTTCTTTGTTTTGTTTGTGATGGTAGTTTAGTAGTCATTCTTGACATAAATGCTTCTGATCTATGATTTGTAAGTTGCTTTACTGTTCTTCTTGGTTTTATACTCTGATGGCTTTCTCTCAATCCTCGGCTTTGCTATCTACGGTTATTCTTTCCTTCGAGCGTTTTACTCAGACAGCACTCTTGGTGTAGTTATCTATGATGTTTTGGGAGAGGTCCCAGCTTGTCAACTAGTTTGATTGTGTATTTTTATACCCTGTGTTAAAGCTGACTATGAAGATATATTTTTCCCAAACTCTTAGTGCTCTTATGAAATTAATGTGCTGATGGTAAAAACAAGAGAAGCAAGCCTTGTTCAGGTATAGGATAATGGTTCAGGAGAGAGGGTGACTAGTGGGTCTATGCGTGACCTTTGTGTAAAGTATTAAACCAACAAGATAGTTTATTCACGGATGACGTGCAAACCAATATAGGACGGCTCAAGGGGTGGTTAAAGCTCTGCATATGGCTTATCCGTGTGTAAGTGGGTAACAAATTACCAAAGTGGCGTCCTAATACCTTGAGGGATGACTGCAACACCAACTTTGAAATTGTAAAGTGTAAGTAGCACTCGTGGCTTGAATATCACCTAGAAGTATGATCTGCTCTGAGAAGATAGAATGTAGGTTGGATAATAATTTAAGAATTAGATGAGGATAAAAGCTCGGCTGCGAGATGCACTGTGTTGTAGAAATGCTTCTTAGCTTCAAAAATAATTAAATATGAGGCTGGTAGAGGCGGCTGCGAAGAGAAGTTGGTGGTCCATGGGGGCTATATTATAAAGCTGGTTCTCTGCTCTTCTGCAGGTGAGGACCCAGGTTTCAAATCCCAGATTCTTACATGGCAGCTAACAACTATCCCATAACTCCAGTTTCCAGGGTTTGTCTGATTTGTCCTCTTTCAACCTCCACAGGCATTACAAGACATGCAGGAATGAGTATGTTTCTATCACATAAAATAATAATATCAATGAGTTTTTATTAAAAACACTGGGCTGTGGAAAAATGGTACTTGCTTTTGGTATGTTGATTTGTCTTGTTGTTTTGTTAATATTGTTTCAGTTGGCTGTGTAATCCGCTTCGTGATTCGCAGGTACTCTGGTCCTGGATAAGCCCAGCTTTACAATTATGGATGCTGGAAGGAGGGATAAAACCAACTCCCATGAGTTGTCTTTTCTGACCTTTACACACACCTATCACACACACACACACACACACACACACTCAGAGATGAATGTCTTCCACCCAAATAAGTAAACAAATGTAAAAACTAAGAAATAAAAATATCCACCAGGAAAAATTCACCATTGTTGTTACTAAAGAACACTATTAAAGAAGGTTAAGTGGGATGAGGGGAATTATGCGCCCAGCATCGTGTTGTACGAACGCTGGGTCTATGATAGTATACTTTGTATGAAAATTTAATAAATATATTAATACAATTTTTAAACAGAGAAAAAAGGTATGCGTATATAGGTTTAAAGTTCCAGTGGTTTCGTTATAATAAATAATATCTGGGAATGAGTACTTGACCTGTTTTTGCTTTGATTAAATGATAATCTTAAGGCTGAATTAGTTACAAAGCTCTAGCTGATAGTACAGCACATGTAAAATAAGGAACTGAATTTAGTTTTTTTTGTTCAACTCCACAATAAGGACATACAGAAATCAATTCGAGTAAGGTCACCTTCACTTTCCCATCTTTACGGCCACCACACGGGAACCAATGCAGCACACCAGGCAAAAATAAAAAAGAGAGACATAGGCTTAATAATATAAAATTGAAATTTTAAAATCAAAGAGAATAAGGTAGAAATAACATAAAAGCATCTTGTATCGTCAGGGATCATCCATTTCACGGGCGCGTCCCAGGAATGTGGCTCGATTGATTTAACATAAAATGGATACGGACAGAAATTGAATTGACATATATGTACTTTCTACATTTTATAGCTTGACAGTATGTCATCTTAATGCTGCATGAGATTGTTGTGGGAGTGGAAAACAATGCCAACGTTCAGAGATCTGTTGCTACCAAGTAGTTGAACAGCTAAGGTTATGTGTGCCTGGTGGATAGAGGAGACTGGTTTTGGTTGTTCCTGTGAGCCTGTGCTTTTTAAACTTCGTTAATAATTTATTTTGTTTATCTGTCTTGAGCCTGAGAATTGTACCTAGTCTGCTCAAGTTAAGGTGTGTCATGGTATGAATGAAGAGGTAGAAGGCGTAGGATAGAGTTGTAGTTGTGGGAATTTGGAGTTAAAGTAGGTTGCCTATGATGTGGCGTTCTTGTCCTGGGGGATGATCGTTTATTTTGCAGATGCGGATTTGGTACTCCTTACGGTTACTGCGCATTTACGAGTGAGTTTTGATTAATCTTAGTTGGGACGGAATGGTGTTCATGTTATTGGTAAGAATTGTATGTTTTATTGATAGTTTTTTTAGTTTGGAATATTAGTGATACGTATGTTGGTGGCCAGTTATGTAGTAATCTATGGACTCACTTTTTTTTGTAGCGTTGTTGTTGGATTTTGGGATTATGTGGGGGTATGATGAGGGTCCAATCATTAATGCTTGGCCCTGTTGGTGACATGTCGAAGAGTGATGGGTGGGAAGTCTTGGGGCACCAGGTAGTGAACTCATCTAGGCCTTCATGATTACCAAGCTAGCTGTGTTGTGCTTGTGGGATTAAGGGTTAACGTCCGAGTGGTTCTAAGTGATTTTTTTTCTGATCAATGAGGACTTTTGGGACACTCAATTGTAAGAGGATGAGAGTAATTGCGAGGGATAGTGGTCCAAGTTCTATAATGGCATGTAGTTNTTTTTTTTTTTTTAAATATCATGAAACAGGGATTCACTAAGTTGCCCAGAATGGCCTTGAACCTACTCAACAGCCCATGGTGGCCTTGAACTTGCAGTCCCCTGCCTCAGCTTCTTGAGTAGCTAGGATGGCAGGCCTGTACCATAAGGCCTGGTTTTAGCTGGCTTTTTTTTTTTTTTAACAGACCACTACTTTGGTTCTGTTGTTGGATGAAAAGTCATCACAGTACTTGGCACTCACTAAATGTTAACTCTTCTCCCACCCACTCCCTCTACCTTGAAAGCTGGATTTAATTTCACACCCAAATGCCATCCAGTCCTTTGACATTTCATCACTCCACGCACACTGCCAGGGTGTCTTCACATCCCCCACCCCCAAGCCAGCACTATTTGCAGAGAGCATTCACCAAACCATGGAGTATTGAGACCCGGTGCATTTGCACTGTGTGAGTTCATAAGTGCCTCACCCCACACCAGGTGAATCAGGACCTGAGGGAGGTGTGGTGCAGACAGCTCATGCATAATCACCCAAAGTTTAATAAAACAACAGCAGCATTCCACAGCACTCTAATAATGATGAGCCCTGTGAGGGCCAGGGTTAATCTCTGCACCTCTCAGAGGTGGAGGAGCTGGATCTGTTGTTCTTCTCTACTTACGAGGTCAGGGAGTAGATGGAAGGAAGGTCAATTGACTTGCTTGAGTCAGCACCACCAATTAATAGAATTAGACAGAGGAGGTGGACCGCAGGGGTTGCATTTTAAAGCCCTGGTCTCAAGTCTTTGGGGCTAACTTCCTCCTAAGAACTCAGGGCTCTGTTCTGGCCATGGGAAGCCCCTATGTTGCTGTACATTGTGTATGTGCACGTATGTATGCCTGTGTCTCTTTCCTTCACGAGAACAGTGAACAAAGCAATATTATAGCCTGTTACCCTCCTCTCTTCCTCTTGGTAGTCACTGGTAGAAGCTAGCACCCCCAGCCGATGGCACAGACTTGTTTCTTCACAAAGCAGCAGTGGTCAAGGCTACCAGCACATACCTTCCTGGTCCAGGCTTTGAGGTGAAAGAAGCCTATGTGGTTGGCTTGAGGCTGAGATGAACTCCGGGGAGCTCCAACTGCCCTTAGCCCTCTACCATAGGTCAGAACTGGTAGGAAGTGGGACTGTAGCCTGATTGCTATTTGCATGGTGTGGGCAGAGTCTGTTTGGTTTTAGAGGAAATAATCTGAAAATATTAGCTCATACCACGGTACAAATGCAGGCTAACCACAGACAGGGAAGGATAATAAGATGCCATAGTGTCTCAGGGCCAACCCACAGGCCTCTGGGACCTGAACAATGTCAGGGCTCATCAGGCAGCTACCATGGCCAGGCTCTGCTGAGACTCTGGCACTGCTCAGGAGGAAAACCCAGAGCAGGAGGGGAGGGGAAATGGGCACCTAGAGAAGGAACAGTGAAGGTGCGTTAGAGGAAAGGCCACGTGTCGGCTGTCCTCTGTTCTTGAGGCTGACGCCAGTCCCTGTGCAAGACCATGACCCCGGGAACTAACTAGATCTCTATCTGAGCCACTCACACCCCTTCCATGGTGCCCTGATTCCTGGGTTTGGGGACTGGCTAGGCTGCACAAGGACTCAGGGACCCGCCCCATGCAACTGCAGTGGGAGCATCAGGGGCAGAGCGGGAAACAGGATGAACTGTGGCTACTTGTTTCTGCTTGACTGGGCTCTGGCAAGAAGAGCTCGTCAGGTGCCGCCTGCTCCAGCTAAGGATGGACTTAAGGTAAACTGAGGCTCCAGAAAGCCAGCATTTGTAACGGTGACCATGTACTTCCGGAGGTAGTAGTGGAAGCAAGGAAACAGAGGAGGGATCTGAGATTCGGGAGGACCTTGGCAGGGCGGGGCCTGAGCTCTGCCACGCTCAGGGTCAGATTCTCATGGTGCACCAACGTGCAGTACGATCCTCTAAGCTGTAACTGGAGTGTGCCACACCCATGGGCTTCTGGGCTGCAGTTCTCAGGAGAATTTGGTGGCAATTCCCTCACAGCCCACTATAGAAAGAAGCCATGGGAATCTCCTTCTGCTTACTGGGATGCAGGATACTCTAAACTCTGCACTGCACAGACAGCTGGCAGCTGGCAAGGTAGAGAGGTTACAGCCCCCTGGGCTGTATTATAGCCACCTTGGTGTTTCCTAAAGCCACAGAGTTGGTCGAGAGTCTGGCTGCCACAGTCATCCTCCTCTAAGAAATGCAGTTGATGGACACACGAAGGTACCCAGCTTCATCCTGTCCTGAGGACAGCCTCATCCAATGACTGACCCATTTTGACTACAAAGACCCTACCCTGGCCTCAGGACAACTCTATGGACTGTCCCTCAGCAGATAACCTTGAGGTGGGTAGAGGCATTCGTTGGAACTACATGGCATTCCATGTCCCCCTCTATTCCCACCCTCCCTACTGTCCTAGAGTGCCATCGTGTCCCCCAGAGCACCATCAACATGCCATCTGGTCCCAGAAGCTATCCCTCTGGGAAAACATAAGGCCCACCCACAGGCCTGCCTTCTGCAAGGTTCACTCTGGATGCCATGGGCGATTCTGTGAGAACCTCCTCCCCATGGGAGGCTGTCTAGCCACTTTACTCCATGAGGAAGGGTAGGGGGTTGTGTGCTTGCCTGTGCACGTTATATGTGTGTGTTCATGTACGTGAATGTCTGTTCTGATCTGCTCCATAGGACCGAGGGGTGAGCCGGGTGATATCCTGTATGTAGCTGACGAAGAGAGCAGGGCAAGGTAGCTAATTAAGACTCGTGTGGCCATCTCCTGAGATGAGAGCAGCCATGCGGCTGGCATGGAAAACAATTAACCCCACTTGAGTTCAGAAGCTGATGTGAACTGAGAGCTCATTTCCCTTCTGGAGCCACTAATTAATGATTCTCTTCCTTCCCCACCCTGGCTCCAGGCTCAGCTTCTTTAGCTGGCAGCCTCGCTTGTCATTCTGCACCGCTCCTGGCTGGCAGCTACAAGCAGACTTGGAAACCTATTAGAGGGAGCGGCCGCTGTGCCCTGGGATGCTAACATCTGTTTCTGTGCAGTTGCTTCTCTTGCTCAGAAGCCTATCCCAGTTTAACGAGTGTGAAGAGTTGTCCTGAGAGACACCAGCCAGCAACCCAGAGGCACCGAAAATAGAAACCAGTATGGCTTACAGTTGGCAGGGTGAGGTGTGAGGGTTTTAATGAGAAAGCCCAGAGCATGCTGGGTAAATAAGAGGTCTCTGCCTGCAGGTGTGTGGACCTCAGGCCTGGTGACGATGCTGGAGGCTTGTAATTACCTATACCAACAGCCCCCTTGAGCTGACCTGGCTATTTGCAAACAGCATCATTTTTATTTGTGCTATTTCCAAAATTGCTGGTTGGTTTTCCCTGGTATCTTTCTCTTTATATCTGTGGTCGTGGCCTTGAACTCCTTCAAGTTGAGGTAAAAACTGGGGCCACTATGCCACAATTCAATTATTCCTGAATAAAAAGCTTGACTCTTAACTTTAGTTTTAAGAATGGACCCGGGGCTGGAGAGATGGCCTAGCGGTTAAGAGCACTGACTGCTCTTGCAGAGGACCCGGGTTCCATCCCCAGCACCCACATGGCGGCTGAGAACCATCTGTAACTCCAGTTCCAGGGGAATCCGATGCCCTCTTCTGACCTCCAAGGCATTGCATGACACCGGTGTACAAACCTACATGCAGACAGTACATTCATACACATAAAAATTAATTAATTAATTAATTAATTAAATTTAAAAAAAATTTAAGAATGGACCCAAACTCAGAAGGCAGCAGTTCTTCCAGATGATTCAAGAACTTTCATTCAAAACCATTTCTCCAGCATTAATTGGGAACTGCAAGCTTGGATCTGCCCTTATCTTATCAGACAGGCTTGCCCTTCCATCCTTAGGCCTAAAACATAGTTTTTCACTCTTTTCAATGATATGAATATTGCTCATCAGCACTTTGAAATTTGCTTTGAAATACTAATTCAATCACACCCCATTCATTCACTATCTAGGGTAGAGGGCATTGTAAGGTTTGTGGGGTCCAGGTCAGGTGCCCAGGTCACAAGAGCACGTGACTCAGGGAGCTTGTCTGCATTATAAACAGTAGCTTTTTCATTTCAAGGTTAAGTAAAAGGCACTAGTCCAGATTCTGTCCATTCTGTAAGTCATTCCCGTAGGAGACACAGCTTTCTAGGCTGGTCCTTCCAGAACCTCCCATGGAAGCTACAGGTCACAAACCAACCTGAGGGATGGCAAGTCATAGCAGCCAAGACCACAGAAGACCAGGGACAGCCCAGAAGACAATTCGCAGGGCCAGGGAGTGAACAGGAGAAGGACTTGGCATTTATACACAGGGCAGCACTGATCAGGACACTTCTTCCCCAGGCTTGGGATGAAACAGTTACAAGGTCCAATAGGGAGGGGTTTGGGTTTTTCGTTCTGTTTTGTTTTTGTCTAGATGGCCTAGCGGTTAAGAGCACCGACCGCTCTTACAGAGGACCCGGGTTCGATCCCCAGCACCCACATGGCGGCCAAGAACCGTCTGAAACTCCAATTCCAGGAGAACTCCAGTTCCAGGGGAGTCCGACGCCCTCTTCTGACCTCCGCGGCATTGCACGACACGGGTGCACAGACTTGCATGCAGACAGTACATTCATACACATACAGAAATAAATAAAATTTAAAAAAAAGTTAAAAAAAAAAAAATTAAAAAAAAAAGACAGGGTCTCCCTGTAGTTCCACCTATCCTGGAACTCACTATGCAGACCAGGCTGGCCTTGAACTCATAGAGATCCGCCCTGCCTCTGCCTTCCAAGTACTGGAATTAAAGGCATGTGCCACCACACCCAGCTGATTTATTTTTTTAATTTAATTGTTTTAAGTTTTTAAAATTTGTTATTTTACATGTGTTATGCCTACAGCCATGTAAGCGCAACATGTCATGCAGTGCCCTCAGAGGACAGAAGAGGGTGGTGAATCCCCTGGAACTGGAGTTATTGATGATTGTGAGCCATCACATGAATGCTAGGATTTGAACCCAAGTCTTCTGCAAGAACTAGTGCTCTTAACTGCTGAGCCATCTCTCCAGTCCTCTTTTTTTTTTTTTTTGGTCTTTTCAAGACAGGATCTCCCTATGGCCTCAGCTGGCCTGGAACTCACTCTGTAGACCAGGCTGGCCTTGAACTCACAAAGATCCGCCTGCCTCTGCCTCCCGAGTGCTAGGATTAAAGGCATGCGCCACCACGCCCGGCATTTTTTTATTTTTTAATATACTTTTATGCATATATGTATTTGCTTGCATGTATGTAAGTGCACCATGTGCATTCAGTGCCAATGGAGGCCAGAATAGGGCATTGGATCTCCTAGAATTGGAGTTACAGAAGCTTGTTAGCTGGCAGGTGGATGCTAAGAATCAAACCCGATCCTCTTAACAGCCAGTGCTCTTAACTGCAGAGCCATCTCTCCAGCCCCATTATTTATGTACTTTGATTTTATATGTATGAGTGTTTAGGTTGTGCTGCGGTGCAATGCCCACAAAGGCCAGAAAATGGCATCAGATTCCCCCTAGCACTGAATTCAGATTGTCGTTAGCTGCCGTGTGCATGACCGGAATTGAACCCAGGAAGAACAGCCTCCTGACTATTGAGCTATGCCTCCGGCATCCTTGGTGATTTTGTTTCTTTAATTGATGGTGTGTGTGCACTCCTGCATGCATGTTTACGTCAGCAAAGCTTTCGGCCGGGTGTGGTGGTGCACACCTTTGATCCCAGCACTTGGGAGGCAGAGGCAGAGGCAGGTGGATCTCTGAGTTCCAGGCCAGCTAGGACTAAAAGGGAGACCCTGTCTCAAAAAGACCATAAATAAATAAATAAATAAATAAATAAATAAATAAATAAATAAATAATAAAAGAAAGCTTTCAGTGCTGGGCATCAAACATAGGGGGTTATGCTTATGTAGTGCTTTTACCCACTGAGCCATCTTGCCAGCCAGAGCAGGGAGCCTTGTGGTCTGTCTCACTCACTCTAGGGAGGACCACGGCAGATGACCTCAGAGCCACCATAGAGTTTACTCCTGACATAACTGTAATTTTTATTGCTCTACATTGAGCATCTTTTTCTCTTCCACTGGATAGTTCGACGTAAGCATAGATAAAACTTCAGCTTTGGGATTCTTCTTTGTCTAGGTTCCATGCAAACTACCACCACAGTTGGCAATTACCACCAAGACATTCCAATCACCAGGACTGGGTGACGGCATCACCTGTCCATCACCAGTGTGGTCTTAAAGCTAGATTTCTTCTGCCTTGTCAGTTACTGGCTGATTTCAAGCAAGATCACTTAAGAGCTCTAATGGGTTTCCAGTGTAGTTCAGTAACTTAATCCTGCCTCTTGTTTTGCTGGTGCCCCTAAAACTCTGCCCATATCCTTTAAGTAGCTGTATCATCTTTAGTGTGTCACAAAGCTACAATGAGGTCAGCTGTGAATTATTCCATCTACACAGAACTCAGTGAACTGATTCTCACTGTGTCATTCCAAATTGCCATGGTTACATGTTAAGGTAGAGCCATGTTGGGTATAGTGGTGTGTTCCCTTGTCCCAGCCTTGGGAGGCCAGGATAGGAGGAGCACTTCAACCCAGGAGTTTGAGGCCAGACTGTAAGGATTCTCTCCCCCCTACCTTTCTTTCTCCTTGTCCCCTCCCTTTTCCCCCTCTTCTTCTCTGTAGTGCTAGGGATGAAACTTAAGTCCTCCCATAAGTACTTTACCACTGAACTATGTCTCAGCCACTTTTTTATTTTATTTTGAGACAAGGTCTGTAGCCATAACTGCTCTGGAACTTGCTATGCAGACCAGGCTGGGTTTGAACTCCCATCGATCTGCATGCCTTTGCCACTAGGATTAAAGCCAGACCTTTTTTTTTTTTTTTTTTTTTTTTGAGACCAGCTTGGAAATGAAAATGCAATCCTTGAAAGTTAGAACTTGGTATCTGTTACTTCTCTGTTGCTGTGATAAAATACTCTGACAAAAACTAAAGAGAAGAAGAGTTTATTCTGGCTCACAGTTCAAAAGTAGAGTCCATCATAGCAGGAAGGCTGCAGGAGTGTGAGACAGTGCATCAACAGTCAGTAAGCAGCCGCCAACGCAAGTGCAACTTAGTGCTCAGCTCACCTTCTCCATTTTATGTACTCCGAGATCCCCTGCCCAGGGAATGGTCCCACCGTTAATTAATGCAAATCTTCATACTTCAATTAACATAACCAAGACATACACACACACACACACACACACACACACACACACACACACACACACACACAGAGGCATACCCAGGGTCCCATCTTCCAGGTAACTCTAGGGTCTGTCAAGTTGACAGTTAACACTGATACTTGGTATGGGGTTTAGTAACAAGTGAGAGGCAAGTGCAGGGGGAAGTAATAGAAGAGATGTCAAATGAATTCTGAAAGAAGTTCTAACACATTGGGGTGGCTCTCCACCTGGAAGGACAGCTGTTACAGTCGTGTCTGTGTGTGTGTGTGTGCACACGCGCGTGTCTGTGTGTGTGCGCACACGCGCGTGTCTCTGTGTGTGCGCACACGCGCGTGTCTCTCTGTGTGTGTGCGCACACGCGCGTGTCCGTGTGTGTGCCTGACCCTTCCTCTTCCCTGCATCTTTGCTGACTCCTCTGGCCTCCTGCTGTTACTAAGTGACAGATGTTGACATCTGGAGCTGTGATTGCAGTGTCTGTCTCTCCTGAGCCCAGTCACACTCTCCTTTAGGTACTTGGTGGCTATGTCTTTAGATACATACACATTTAGGACTGTCATGTGTTATTTTTTTTCTTTTAATTATTTTCACACACATATAGAATTATTTGAATTCATGTGGAACAATATTTCACTTTAAGTTCTACGTATGAAATCAGAAGATGAAGTATGGCTGAAGTTCTACAACAAAGACAAGAAAATGGGGGCTGGAGAGATGGCCTGGCAGTTAAGAGCACTGAGTGCTCTTGCAGAGGACCTGGGGTCAATTCTCAGCACCCACATGGTGGCTGAGAACCATCTTTAACTCCAGTTCCAGGAGAATCTAACACCCTCTTCTGACCTCCACGGTATTGCCCAACACAGGTGCACAAACCTACATGCAGAAAGTACATTCATACACATAAAAAGTAAATAAAATTAAAATATATATATATTAAAAAAAAAAGACAAGAAAATGCACAAGACAGGAAGAGAGCCAATAGTGAAATCTGCCTCTGTCCCTGACACAGCACGTGGGCATTCTCACAGAAAGCTACATCATCATTGTCCACCCTAGTGATCCAAGTACAAGTACTTCAGGGCCATGTTGCCCCGAGTTCATTTGGCAGGGTTGTAGACTGGCACTTCCGAGCCATTTTACGCAGGCGTGGCATTTGAGGCTCCCTGGAGTCCACTTGAGAAACATGTTCTTGCAGTCCTGAAGAGACTTTACTCCTGGACACAATTCATTGTTAGGAGTGCCCAAAGCTCTAAAACTCCTGGAGTTGGTCAATTTCTGAGTCCTCTAGGAAAACCGATTTCTCGGTTGCCAGTTCTGCAAATACGGTCCCATCCTCCAAAGGTCAGCTAGAGTGGAGCAGGGAGCTGACCCCAGCAGAACTTCCCGAGATCCATTCTGGAGTGTCACTGCCTTGTGCATGTAGACTCTAATAGGTAGTCCCGGAGCTCTGGCAAGCCCAAAATGAGGTTGAGGGGCTGCTGAGATGGCTCAGCAGCTAAGAGTACTGGCAGCTCTTACAGAAGACCCAGGTTTGAATTCCAGCACCCAGCTGGTAGCTAACAACCACTCCAGTCCCAGGGGAATCCAACCCCTTCCTCTGACACTGGTGCACTTACACACATGAAGGCAATGCACTCATACACATAAAAATTAAAAAAAAATATTTTTGGGGGGGGAGTATTTTTGAGACAGGATCTCTTATAACCTGAGCTGGTGTGGACCTCGCTATATAGACCAGGCTGGCCTTGAACTCACAGAGATCCACCTGCCTCTGCCTTCTGAGTGGTGGGATTAAAGGTGTGTGACACCACACCCAGCATAAAACCAGTTCTTAGCTGCCATGTGGGTGTTAGGAATCGAACCTGGGTCCCCTGCAAGAGCAGTCGGTGCTCCAAGCCATCTCTCCAGCCAAAAAATCAAATATATTTTTTTAAAAAAGAGTGCAGCCAGGCATGGTGGTGCATGCCTTCAATCCCAGCACTTGGGAGACAGAGGCAGACGGATCTCTGTGAGTTCAAGGCCAGCCTGGTCTACATAGTGAGGTCCAGGCCAGCTGGGACTAAAGGGAGACCCTGTCTCAAAAAAAAAAAACATACTGCCCTGCTCTTGCAGAAAACCCAAGTTCAGTTCCCAGCACTCACATGAGGTACCTTACAACCTCCTCTGACTCCAGCTGTTGAGCCATTCAACACCTTTGGCATCTATGGGTACTTGCACTTATGTGCACCTACTCCCACACAGACATACCTGCATATAAACACAATTAAAAATAAAAATAGGGCCGGGCGTGGTGGCACACAACTTTAATCCCAGCACTCAGGAGGCAGAGGCAGCCAGATCTTTGTGAGTTCAAGGCCAGCCTGGTCTACAGAGCGAGTTCCAGGACGAGTGGGGCTACAGGGAGACCCTGTCTCAAAAAGACCAATAAAGAAAAAATAAAAATAATAGGGGTGAAGAGATGGTTTAGCAGTTAAGAGTGCTGGCTGCTCTCACAGAAGACTGGGGTTTCATTCCCAGCACCCATTCGTAACTCCAGATCCAGGGGATCTGACTCCCTCTTCTGTCCTCTGTGGGCATTGCACAGCATGGGTGCACTTACGGAATGCAGGTAATATACTCATACACATAAAATAATATTTTATATAATCTTTTTTAAAAGATACATAAAGGGCCTGTAAGATGGCTCATCTGGTAAAGGTGCTTGCTGCCAACTAGAGTTTGATCCCCAGGATCTACATAGTAAAAGAAAAGAACCTACTCCCACCAGCCTGGCGCATATATATATATATATATATATATATATATATATATATATATCAACTTCCAGGTCAGCCAGGGCTACCCAGTGAGACTCTGTCTCAAAATAATGGATGCGTGTGTGTGTGTGTGTGTGTGTGTGTGTATGTGTGCGCGCGTATGAGCTTGTGTAGCCCTGTCTTGTCCACGGTTGTTCCCCACCCCCCACCACTACAAAATAAAAATGACACTGACACCCAAAGATTCAACTCCTGGTTAGAAAGCTGCTTTGCGTCCTGATTTGCTAATATCAGTTTATCTGCAGGGAAGACAAGGATCTCGGGACACCTTAGCTCACAGCCTCTATCAGCAGCAATGCAGAACTAGGAAATGGGGAGGAGCTGTGATTCCCTCAGCCCAGGCAAGCCACATGAACTACCAAGTAGCCATCAGACGGTCACAGGAATTGTGTTCCTTTTACAGCACATCCTCCTCTTGGGTCTCAGCTGAGGCCATGTGTGAAAGAACTTTTCCATTTTCCTACCTAGTTAATGGAAATAACTAAAACTTACATAAAGGATTTTTGTTATTATGGGATCTTATGCCACTTCTATGAGTCCAGGGCTTTTTCTTGAAGAACTGAGACACCATTGGGTCGAGACAGAGAAGAAAGAAACAGCACCAAAAACCAGAGACGAAGTTCCATGTCTGCCAAGCTTGTTGCCCTCCTACTGGGCACCACTGGCGGCAGGGGTGGGTGGAGTGGCTTGCTGGCTTGCTTCCTCAGCATCTGTACATCTCGAGAAAACAGCTAGTGTGGTTCTCACAGAAGGTACTCTGCACAGTATCTGAATTTAGGCCAGCTGGGAACGAGGGCACCTGGGGGCACTTGGGTCTGTGAACAGCAGCTGTTGTAAAGGTGTGGCCCAGGTTCTACAGTGGCATCTGTGTAAGCCTGGCCTTGTGTGGGAGTCCCTGAGGAGCAAGTAGAACAGGAAAATATGCAGAAAAGAGCACCATGTCCTGTGACACATAAAGGTTGGTGAACTGCTGGCTACAGCATAGTGGAGTTGCCATTCTGCTACCTGTGACAGACAGACGTGTGTGGACCTGGGGAAGGACATAGCCCTGTACCAGATTCCTGCTCCGGGCCACAGTTCAGATACACACGGCTAGCTATGAACAAGTCCAGCGAGACTTTTCTGGAATTCCAACAAAATCAGCAGCCCATGGGAGTTATGGAACCTGTCCATGGTCTTACAGCTAATAACAGGAGGGGTCAGCCCTACTAAGCCCTTCCTTGCCAGATACCGCTTTACCAGTGTCCTCTTCTGTCCTCCTGTGAAACAGTTATTCTGGAAAATGAAGAAAAGGAGGGTGCAGTCTGCTCCCACCCTCGAGTGGTGGCCAGGTTACCCTGGTTTTTTCAGCGGCCGTCCCCAGACTGTCCACGCCTAATCAAATGTGCATCTTACAGAATCAGACAGGTGGCAGCTGAAGGGAGGGCACAGTGAAGCTGAGTGAAGATAAAATAACAGAGAACCAACAAAACTCCAAAGACAGCTGTTAAAAATCATTACCTAGATTGACAAAGAATAAAGGAGAGAAGACACAAATAACTAAAGAAATAACATAGGAACCAGGTGTAGTAACACACATGGAAGGCTGAGAGAGGAGGATCTCAAGTTGGAGATCATCTGGGGCGTATTAGTCACTTTTCTGTTGCTGAGATAAAACCACCATGATCAAGGGAACTTATAAAAGGAAGAGTTTATTTGAGCTTAAGATTGATGGTTCCAGGAAATTAGAGTCCATTGTGGCGGGAGGCACGGTGGCTGGAGCTGGAGCAGAAAGCCAAGGTTGATATCTCGCAATGAGCACAGGAAGTGGAGAGAGAGAAAGTGAGACTGGAGACTGCAAGGCTTGTTAAACTCACTAAGCCCGCCCCCAGTGATGTACTTCCTCCAGCACGGCCACACCTTCTAAGACTTCCCAGAACAGAGCCACCAACTGGGGACAAAATGTCTGAATACTTAAAGCTTATGGGGGACACTCTCATTCAAACCACTACACTGGGCTACATACCAAGACCGTGTTTCACAGGAAGGAAGGGAAGGAAGGAGGGAGGGAGGGAGGGAAGGAGGAAGGAGGGAAATTAACATTCATTTTATAAAAATAAAATGTGCTGTGGATGAAGAATTGAATCTCTGGTTAAGAGCAAGAACACTGGCTGCTCTTGCACAGGACCCAGGTTCATTTCCCGGCACCCACGAGTTGGCTAACAACTGGAACTCCAATTCCATGAAATCTATGTCCTAGTCTGGCTTCCACAGGCATTCCACAACACACATTTACATACATATTCAGGCAAAACACTCATATATATACATACATATATATCAAAAGATAATAAAAATAAGTGCTATAACAACTGTACATCAAAAAATTAGATAATCCAGATGAAATAGACAAATTCCTAGAAATGTGAAAATTACTAAAACTGACTTAAAATGAAATAGAAATTCTAGTCAAATCAATACTGTGTTTAGAGACTGAATTAGAAACCAAGAAGCCTCCAACAAAGAGAAGTCCAGAGCCAGTTGGCTTCACGGGTTGAGTCCTACTGAACACTTAATACCAGGCTTCAAACACTTCCAGAAAACAGAGGGGAGGCAGCATTTCCTAACTCATCTACAAGGCAGCCATCCCTCCAAAACTCCAGCCAGATGGAGATAGTGAGAACAAAGAAAACTGCCAGCCAAGAACATGTCTTAGTATGTTGCAAAGCCTCAGTGAAGTCAAGTAAATCAAAGGCAGGAGCCTGGGGCTGGAAGAGCGCTTGCTGCACAAGCATGAGGTCTTGAGTTGGAATCCTCGGGACCAACCTGAAAGTCAAGCATGGCCCTGGTAGGTTGCCCGTGCTCCAGCTGACTGTCCTGCAGCATCACTGGACTCAGGGGTTATTAACAACAAAACAAAGGACGTGAGGCTGGGAGGAGGACCTGTTAGGGAGGTCCAGGGAAGAGCAATGGAGGTTGGATATGATCAAGTTCCATTGTATACATGTATGAATTCTCGAAGAACAGACATATCTTTTTTTTTTTTGGTCTTTTTGAGACAGGGTCTCTCTGTAGCTCCAGCTGTCCAGGAACTTGCTATGTAGACAAGGCTAGCCTTGAACTCACAGAGATCCACCTGCCTCTGCCCCCCAAGTACTAGGACTAAAGGTATGCACCACCACGCCTGGCCAGAGATATCTTTTAATTTTTTTTTTTTATTATTTATTTTTGTATGTGTACGAATGTATTGTCTGCATGCAGGTCTGTGCACCCGTGTCGTGCAATGCTGCGGAGGTCAGAAGAGGGTCTTGGATTCCCCTGGAACTGGAGTTCTCCTGGAATTGGAGTTACAGACGGTTCTTAGCCGCCATGTGGGTGCTGGGGATCGAACCCGGGTCCTCTGCAAGAGCGTCGGTGCTCTTAACCGCTAGGCTATCTCTCCAGCCCCCAGACATATCTTTTTTATTTATTTATTTATTTTTTAAATTTTATTTTTGTATGTGTATGAATGTACTGTCTGCATGTAGGTTTGTGCACCCGTGTTGTGCAATGCCGTGGAGGTCAGAAGAGGGTGTCGGATTCCCCTGGAACTGGAGTTCCCCTGGAATTGGAGTTACAGACAGTTCTCAGCCGCCATGTGGGTGCTGGGGATCGAACCCCAGTCTTCTGCAAGAGCAGTCGGTGCTCTTAACCGCTAGGCTATCTCTCCAGCCCCCCCCCCCAGACATATCTTTTAAAGATAACTTTGTGACAAATCTTTTTTAAAATGCCTGGCATGGCTGTGCATGTGTCTGTGACCTCAGCTGGCAGGGTAGTGGGGGAAGGTCAGGGAACCAAGATGATAAGTTCTCAGGGGCTTGTCGATCACCAGTCTAGCTCTAGGTTCAGTGTGAGACCTGACAAGGGAATAAAAGTACCAGGACACAAGTGACATGCCTACAGGCGAACCTTTACACCTATGGCTCAGGGAACATAGCAGACCAGGAGGTACAAGGAACACATCCCTCAACTCTCACCAGCAAGGCTTCCTCATATCACAAAGTGTGATGCACACAGAAGGCCACAACTAGCCACATTTTAGAGAATAAGAGACTGCAGAATGCGTGTCCCTGGATAGGACTCCTATATTAAATGTTACACACCCATGGCTCAGGGACCATTGGGGAAGAGGGGGGTAGAAAGATTTTAAGAGCCAGGATTGGTGCATGAACATAAGGAAGCAGAGGCTTTTAAGCCCCTGCGAACTTACTCATGTGAACTTTTAACAATGGTGACAGCATGAACAAGACCAACTATTGGCAACTGATTACTTTTGGTAAGGGAGGGAGAGTAGATCTTTAAGGGAGTGACTCTAGATAGGCTGACTAGACTCCATGGATGAATTTTGCACCAAAGGACATCCGGGCACAAATGTTTGACCACATAAGCCTTAGCATGTATGACAGAATGCATGAAATCTGGTGGGGGCAGTAGGAGATGAGGATGGGAGAGAGGGTCTAAATTTGATTAATATCTATTATGTGAAATGCACAAAACCCATAAAAATATACACTTAAAAAATAAATTGGAAAACTAGGGAAAAAAGTGATAAGACAACCCAGGGTTCTCCACTGGGCTCTGCATACACACACACACACACACACACACACACACACACACACTCACACACGTTTTAAAAAAATAATTCAGCAGTACAATAAAGGGACTGTATGTCAGAACATAGCATGATTTATTCCTGGAAAAATCAATCAATATAACACTCTACATTACAAGAATGAAGGAAAAAAAATCATTTCAACTGATGCAGAAAATTTTTTTTCAAAAACTCAATACCCTTCATGATAAAAAAAAAAACACTCAGTAAATTAGAATGGAAAGAAATGTTCTCAAAATGACAAAGGTCATATATAAAAACTCAGAACCATTGTCAGACTCAGTGGTGAAGGCTGAAAGATTTTCCATCTCAGACCAGAAACAAGACAAGGACATTGACTCTGATTTTGTTCAGCACAGCAGTTGAAATTTTAGAGAGATAAGGTGAAAAGAAAATTCAAGGCACCAATGAAAAGGAAGAGTCAGATGACCTCTGTTCACAGATGGCTGGTCTTATATGCAGAGAATTCCGGGCTCAAAGAAGAGCAGTAAAAACTAATCACTGAATTCAGGAAAGGTTTAACTACAGGATACAAAATTAGTATTAAAAAACTAGTTGCAGCCGGGCGTGGTGGTGCACCCCTTTAATCCTAGCACTTGGGAGGCAGAGGCAGGAGGATCTTTGTGAGTTCAAGGCCAGCCTGATCTACAGAGTGAGTTCCAGGACAGCTGGGGCTACAGGGAGACCCTGTCTCGAAAAGACAAAAAAAAATTAGTTGCATTTCTACAAATTCACAGTGAATACACCAAAAATGAAATAAAGAAAACAATTTTTGCCAGCTGTGCTAGCACACGCCTTTAATCCCAGCACTCCAGAGGTGGAGGAAGGTGGATCTGTGTGAGTTCAAAGCCAGTCTGGTGTACATAGTGAGTTCCAGGACAGCTGGGGCTACAGGGAGACACTCAAAAAGAAAAAAAAAAATCATTTTTGACATCATCGAAAAGAATATAGTACTTAGGAATGCGGACACGCGGCACAATAGAGTAGGAAGCCCAGAAATGTACAAAGTCAGGTGATCTTTTGGCAAGAGTATCAAACACACGATAGACAACAGAGCTTGTTTTCTTCAGCAAATGGTGCTGGGAAAACTGGGTTCCCGCATGTAAAAGAATGAGCTGGAGCCTGCCTCATGCCGTATAAAAATTAACTCAAGGCCAGCAAGATGGCTCAGCTGCTAAAGGCACCTGCCAGCAAACCTAATGACCTGAGTTCAATCCCCAGGATGCACGTGATAGGAGAACTGACTCCTGTGAGTTATCCTCTCAGCTCACTTTTGCGTTGAGGCATTTTACTGGTTGAAATGTCTTCCCAGCCTTAGGCTACATTTCTTTTTTGTTTGTTTTTTATTTAAGATAGGATCTTACTTTGTAACCCTGGCTGATCTGGAACTATATGTACCAAATTGGCCTTGAGATCAGCCTGCCTCTGCCTCCTGAGTGCTGGGATTAAAGGCATGAGCCACTATACCCAGTAGCTATAAAGTTCTTAACTACACTTTTTAAAATATATTTTAATTATTTTTATTTCATGTATATGAGTGTATTGCCTTCATGTTATATAAGTGAACTTTTGTTGTGCAATTGCCCTTGGAGGTCAGAAGAGGGTGTCGAATGCCCTGGGACTAGAGTTACAGATGGTTCTTAGTCACCCTCTAGGTGGTGGGAGCTGAATCCAAGTCTGCTGCAAAAGCAGCCAGTGCTCCTAATCGCTGAGCCATCTCCCCAGCCCCCACAGATGGATCTTGGAAGCTCTTTGGCCAGCCAGCCTAGCTGAACTGATGAGGCCAAGGTTCAGTGACAGACTCTGTCTCAAACGAAAAACGTGGTGTCGAGGAAAACACTTGATGTGGACCTCTACATACATACATACACACACACACACACACACACACACACACACATACATATATCCACACAAACGTGTATATGTATATATATACATAACATACACATATACACACATGAAAAGAACTTATAGCCTGTGGGAGGCAGGAAGAGCATGGGACAGCAGTACTCCAGCAGTAGAGTACTTCCCTAGAATTCACCAGTGTGGGCTGATGGCATGGCTCCGCCAACAGGGCACAGGCCAAGAATTCACCAGTGAGAGTGTAGGTGATGCCTTGGGCTCCACCCCCCCACCCCCACAAAGCCTGATTGTCCTATAGAATTACATCTCATTTTCTACCAATTAAAGGCCAAGAAATATATATATATATATATATATATATATATATAGAGAGAGAGAGAGAGAGAGAGAGAGAGAGAGAGAGAGAGAAAGAGAGAAAGCTGGGTGTGGTAGCACATGCCTTTAGTCCTAGCACTCAGGAGGCAAAGACAGGTAGATCTTTATGAGTTTGAGGTGAGGTCAGCCTGGTCTACACAGTAAATTTGAAGCCAGCCTGGTCTATACAGTGAGTTTAAGGCTAACCAGGGCTACATGGTGAGCTTCCAGGTCAGCCAGCACTACATAGTGAACTCTGTCTCAAACCACACACACACACACACACACACACACACACACAGTAGAAGTAAACAGATTTCTAATAGAAAAAAAAAAAAACAGGAAAAAAGCTAATATAAATTTAAGATAGGTCAGTGTTGCAGGTGCTTCCCAGTATCTCATGAGTCTTTATAAAAAGAATGCTCTGGGGCTCAGTGGTTAAGAGCACCGACTACTCTTGCAGAGGACCTGGGTTCAATTCCCAGCACCCACCTGGCGGCTAAGAACCATCTTTAAGCCGGGTATTGTGGTGCACGCCTTTTTTTTTTAATAAATTTATTTTTATTTTTTTAACAACTCTAGACCCCATGTTCCCCCCCATTCCCCCACCGCACCAGAGCTCATGCATTCTGCCAAACATGCCTTTCATCTCTTTCTCAGTCTTTTTCAGAGACCAGGCTTCTTCTATAGCCCCAGCTGGCCTGGACACTCACTCTGTAGACCAGGCAGCTCTTGAACTTACAGAGATCACCCTGCCTCTCTCCTACGAAGTGCAGTGATTAAAGGCTGCAACCAGAGATCTCACAAGAACAGCTCACGGAAGCACCAGGTAGGTGGACAGCAGCTGAGTGCTTCAGCAACGGCTTGACTGTTGACTGATTTCATCTACTTAATCTGTTAATCCATAGTTTGTCTTTGATTGGTTGATTTTGTGGCTGTGGGGGGCGAAGTTATCCTCCCAGCCAGTATTAAAGGTCACGGGCTTTGTGACTCTGGATCTGAGATCTGGACGCTCTAGCCCAGGTGCCAGAGGCTCAGTCTAAAGAGCCCACCACGTGGTCATCCACCCCCCCAACTGCGATAAAGAAGCATCTGAAGGAGACAAGAAAAGGCAGGCCTTCCAACACAGTGAAGAGGGCATTCAGGGACTAATCTGGAAGACAGTGCAAGGAAGGAGGCCCATATGCGGAACACAAAGGAAGAGACAACAACAGGAAAAGGGAGGGTTAATCCCACATCAAACTTCTACAACCTTCATGGAAGATTCCTAAATGTGATCCCCCATTGGGGATGGCCAGGACACCGAATCAGGAACACAATTGGAACATCTTTAAAGAACTACAAGATATAAAGCAGCAATTAAGAACTAAGAAAAGAGAATTGAAAAACTCAATTGAAGGACCTAAAAAAGGAAAATGACAACTCCGGAAGAAGTAGAAACACTGAAAAAAAAAAATCAAGCGAAAATAAAAGATAGAAAACAAAACTAAGTGAAAAGCCAAAGCAAGGAGATTGAGAAGCTCCGAAAAGAAAGTAGAAATTACTAAAGAAAATCAGAAGAGAAATGAAAAAAGGAAATCAAACACTCATCCAATCAAGAGGGAAAAGAGTGGAAAAACCTAAGAAGCAGAATGGAGGAAGCAGAACAAAGAATATAGGACCTGGAAAGATAACACCAGAAAAAATAAAAACAATAAGGATAAAAAAAAAAAAAAAGTTTAAAAATACACAAAAGTGGAACCCAACCCGGAATGTGGGACACTCATGAACAGATCGAACCTCCACACTCATAGGATTAGAGGAAGGAGAAGAATCCCAAGAGAATGGGTATTGATCAGATCTCAACAGAATACTAGATGGAAAACTTCCCCAAACTTAAAAAAAGACAAACCAAATTACAAATACAAAAAGCACATAGAATCTCCAAACGGATAAGATTCAGAAAAGAAATTCTCCCCCACATCATAGTTAAATTGCTAAGACACCCCAAAACAAAGACAAAATCCTTAAGCCAAGAAAACAACAAGGAAAAAAAAAACATGACTATACGTTAATAAAAAACTTATCAGAATTTACACTGATTCTCAATGCAACTATGAAAAGCAAGAAGATAACTGGAAGCAAAGCTACTTTCCCAGTGTTAAGGGACAATAGATGCCAATCCAAGTTATCATACCGCAAGCAAAAATGTCAATTATAGTTGAAGATAGAGAAAAACCTTCATGACATAAACAAGTTGAAAGAATAACTGTCCGGAAAGACCAATCTTCAGGAATCTTGAACGCAATTCAAAGAACAGAATAAAGGAGCAACACAATCCCAGGCACCTAGAACCTAGAAGGAAATTAATAAAGCATTAACTGCAGAAGTAAAACCAAAACCCAAACCGCAAATGGATATAAGGCAAAAGGAAGCCACACAGACCTATCAGTCATAAACTTAAATATTAATGGATGTTAAATTCCCAATCAAAAGACATGAGACTTTGGAGATTGGGATTAGGAAACAGAATCCATCGATATGCTTGTCTACAAAAAACATATTTACCTTCCAAGGGCAGACCACTTAAAGTGACAAGGATAGGAAAAAAATATTCCAAAGCAAATGGTACCAAAAAAAATCAGGTGTTGTTTCTATTTTAATATCAGACACAAATAGACTTCAAATAAAAGAGAAATCGAAGACAAAGAAGGCCATTCCATCTTTATCAGGAATATTTCACCAAGATGATTTCACCTTATGAATATACATGCACCAAACTTGGATGCACCAAAAAACTTTATAAAGACCATTCCCCAGGATCACAAGTCACAACTCAACCCCAGTACACTCATAGTATCGGGACTTCAATACCCACTGAGTCCTTTGGATAGGTCAAACCGGACAAAGTAACCAGAGAGGACATCTGAAAACTAACAATATTGATAACCCCAAATGGACCTCCTAATAGACCTCTACCGCATCTATCCATCCTACACAACCAGAACTT
>VZQC01002563.1:40869-128960 GCA_009823505.1 Rhizomys pruinosus | reverse complement strand
AAAAAAAAAAAAAAAAAAAAAAAAAGAATGCTCTCTGACACCACAGTGTGCGTCTTCACCATAATAAATGCTGATTTGCTTATGCTTTCAAGTTACCTACATAGTTGCTGTCAGCATAAAGTCAAATAACATGTGGGTTTAGGACAGTGTGTGTGAGACCAAAACATCACAGTCCATAGTTCTCCAGAAAAGTGGTTTGAGCCAAGGGCTCAGTACACCTGTGTGCCTGTGTGCAATGTGTTCCTTTGTGCACGTGTGCACCTGTGCACGTGTGTGTGATGCAATGAGTGAAAAGCACATTATTCCGGAAATCCACCATGTGTATTTTTAAGACAAATTATACAGAGAATCCCAGTTATGATTTCTGATTTGAACTGGAATGCAGTCTAGCCAGCTGATTAAAAACAGAGACCCTGTGGTCCCCTCCTGTGAAACTGGAGCTGTGGTCCCCAACTGTGACCCAGGATTCCACATTCCTATAGTGGACTGATGGTGGGGCAGATTAGAGGATGGAGGACTCCCCACTGTCTGGCAGCAGTTTCAGCCTTCTCTGAGTGACTGAGTTCCCACAACCCCCTCCCCTGAGGTCCCAAGTCATGCATGGCAGTGACTTTGCCTCTGGGTTGGTCTTATGCTGGGGAAAGAGAGGTTTCTGTCATTTGAAGATTCTACTCTTGAGAGGACTGGTCCTCAAAATGGACTTCCCACCTCCCTTGATGGCCAGTTGTGGTCTTGACTCCATCCGTAGTTCTGGGCATCCAGGCCTTGATATCAGGCCTTTCCGGCTCCCAGACACCAGATTTCCCATTACTTATCTAGTACCCTTCTACAGCCCAGTGAACTTGTGCCTTACAGAAATTGTAAGTCACCAAGTTGAATTCCTCTAGAGATAAAAATCACAGTCTGGGGGCTGGAGAGATGGCTCAGCGATTAAGAGCACTGACTGCTCTTTCAGAGGGCCCAGGTTCAATTCCCAGCACCCACATGGTGGCTAAGAACTGTCTTTAACTCCAGTTCCAGGGGAACCCAACACCCTCTTCTGACCTCCATGACATTGCACGGACATGGGTGCACCAACCTACATACAGACAGTACATTCATACACATAAAAAAAGGAAAAAAAAAATCAAATGTCACTATTTCAAAGTAAACTTATCAATAAATTATATNATTTAACTCTCTAGAGGAATTACAAACAGAATAATCCGAACTAAAAACATAATCTCTGACATAGTAGAAAGCAGAAGACTCTCACACTTAGGAAAAGGAAACTAAGAAAAATACTTTTTTAAAAATCACAGTCTGGGGCTGGAGAGATGGCTCAGCAGTTAAAAGCACTGGCTGCTCTTGCAGAGGTCCTAGGTTTGATTCCCAGTGCCCATATGGTGGCTAACAACCATCAGTAAATCCAGTTCTGGGAGATCCAATGTCCTTTTCTGACATCTGTGTACACTTACATCCATGCAGGCAATACATTCATACACATAAAATAAAAATAACAAATAAAATATTTTTTTTTAAAGTCACAGTCTTAGCCGGGCATTGTGGCACACACCTGTAATCCCAGCACTCAGGAGTCAGAGGCAGGTGGATCTCTTTGAGTTCCAGGACAGCTGGAAACTCAGACAGGGGAAACCCTGTCTCAAAAAGACCAAAAAAAAAAAAAAAGGTCACAGTTAAAACAAACAAATATATAAGTAAGTAAATCAGAACCCCACAGAGAGATGGGGGTTAATGTGAAAGAACTACCAAAGATGTACTTGAATGGGTTGTCACCTACCTAAAGAGAATCATTTTGTTTTCAGCAATGTAAGTTTATATCTCACAAATATTTTAAATATCAGTCCATGAGATTCTAACTCATTTGTCTTCATCTGTTTTCTGTTGCGATGACAAAATAATCAAGGCTAAGTATATAGAAAAGAGGTTTGTTCACCTAATAGTTTAGGAAGTCCACAGGCAGGTAACATCACTTCAGCTTTGGTAAGGGCTTTCTGGGTACATCATAACATAATGAGAGTATGTGCAAAAGAGAGGCAAGGGGCACATGGGAGGGATGCAGAAGATTAGGCTCACAGAGACCACTATCAGTCCCTCCAAGGACACTTCCCCTAGGGAAGTGTGTCCATTAGGCTCCACTACTTCACAGTGGGCTTTCAGGGGGAAGCACTCAATCCACAGCCATTCCGTTGCATGCTTCTAGCTGCTCAGGAAGTATATGTAAAAAAAATCATAAGTTGGACAGCACACAATTTCCTTGCCATATGTCGGCACAGCACAAACGTTACTTAAGTGGCTACGGGCCCACAGTGTTCTCCAGTCAACTTTTTCTGGCTTCTGTAATTAGCCTTAGTAAGTCACCAGGACTGACATCTGCTCCAGTTGTCACTGTACCTCCCTAGAATAAACTGCCTTTTGATGACCAGGACGAACTGAGTGAAATCGACACGGACAGATACGGGGCAGATAATTGCTTAGAATAAAAAAGAAAAAAGGAAAGTCACCAGCCTGTCTTCAGTTGTCACCACACACTTTGTTTCTTTCCATTGTTTTCTTTGAAAAAAAAATTTTTTTTATTAATTTTATTTATTTCTGTATGTGTATGGATGTACTGTCTGCATGCAAGTTTGTGCACCCGTGTCGTGCAATGCCGCGGAGGTCAGAAGAGGGTGTCGGATTCCCCTGGAACTGGAGTTCTCCTGGAATTGGAGTATTCAGACGGTTCTCGGCCGCCATGTGGGTGCTGGGGATCGAACCCGGGTCCTCTGCAAGAGCGGTCAGCACTCTTAACCGCTAGGCCATCTCTCCAGCCCCCTGAAAAAAAATTTTTGAGGGCTGGAGAGATGGCTCAGTGGTTAAGAGAACTGGCTGCTCTTGCAGAAGACTCAGGAAAAAAAATCCAAGAAAAAAATTGATAAAAAATTTTATTTATTTTTATGTGTCTGAGTATTTTGTCTACACGTATGCACCTGTGTAAGACAATGCCCACAGTTATGAGTGGTTGTTGGACACCATGTGGGTGCTGGGAACTGAACCTGGGTCCTCTGCAAGAGCAGCCAGTTCTCTTAACCATTGAACCACCTCTCCAGCTCCCTTTTAAAGTTTTTTTTTTTTTTGCTTTCCATTGTTTTCAAAATAAAAACAGTAATTCTTCATGTTCATCATAAACAGAATAATTCAACCTGATAAATCAGAACCAAGCCTGCAATTGGATTCCAGATAGAAGCAAATTTGTCAGTTCCTTCAAGGTTCACCTCTGATCATGCAAGATAGCATCGTGACTTTTCTTTTTTATAACAGAAATGAAATGCCTTATAAATGGGGGCTTTTATTAGGTATTGAAAGAATTCAGAATGAGGCAGAATTGGTGAGAGGAAAAAGTATTAATGGAAATATATATCAAAATATACAAAGATGTCAAATAAAATATCATTTGGAATGTCAGCCAGGTGATATCATCATCAAGCTTAAAACACAGAACAAAATATTCAGATGTTTCTATCCAAGTCAGAAATAAAATGAAAATCTAATATGCTTGCTGCCAAAAAATGTGATGAATTCATATTTGGCTCATCATGGGCTTCAACATAAAAGCAAAACTATTAAATCCATTTGAGACCTATTTACAGTTTTTGCTCGTGAAATGGTTTCATAATGCAGACTGGAGGTAGTGGTGGCCAAGACCCAAGGGTTCTGCAGAGCCGTGTGTGGTAAGTGCAAAGCTTAATGAGAAACAAAGTGGGCGGTGACTCCCGAAGACAGGCTGGTGACTTTCTAAGACTAATTACAGAAGCCAGAAAAAGTTGACTGAAGAAAACTGTGGACCCGTAGCCACTTTTTAAGCAACATCTGTGCTGCCATGCCATATGGCAAGGAAGTTGTGTGGTGTTTAAATTATGATGCAAATTCCTCATTCAGGTTTACCTAGAATTAAAATAATTCAGTTAAAATACTCTTTCCCTTTTTTATGGCCTCATTACATACAGCCTTCGTAATTGTGCCGGAAGGGCACTTGAACTCTTGCATTGGTACAAGCTCCACCATGAGGTCCCCTTGACTCGCCACTGCTGCACCTCAGTCCCTAGAATAGTCTGCCAATAACTGCTGCCATACAAATATTGAATGAAAGAACCGGTGAATTTTCTACCGAAGATACCATTTAGAACTCCAAAATTCTGTTACTCTCGGAGCATGAAACTAAAACTCCTGAAAGGCAGGAGCCACTTCTAAAATAACCCAAAACATGCCTATGTAAATGTGGATGGGGCAATCTGGAACTACCCAAGGAATGACCAACATAGACATAGTGACAGAGGGCCAGGACAGAAACATCTGAGAAGACAGAAGCCTGGGTTTTCCAAATGTTTCTGACAAAAGATACAGAATAGAATGGGGACCTGGGAAATATGGAATAAGATTAAGAATTTTTATTTCTCTGGTTTTATTATACTTAGTAAAAGTTTCATGAGGAAATTTTTTCTGTTTAAATAGGCGGATAGAAGGGCAGGAAGTGAGCTGGCTGGATGGTTAGGTAAGTGGATGGATGGATGATGGCGGTGGATAGATAGATGGATACATGGATGATGGATAGGAAGATGAGTGAATCTGATTAGTACATATATGGATGTGTAGACATGTAAATGTGTGGGTGAATGCAGAAATATGTAGATGGGTGGGTAGATTGGGTGGATGGATGTATAGATGAGCGGGTAGGCTGGTGAATGTATGCAAGGATGGGTGGGCAGGCGGGTAGGTAGGCGAATAGACGCATGGATTTGTGGGTAACTGTATGGTAGCTGGATAGATGGGTTGGTGTGTTGGTGGATGATGTGTGTGGATGGGTGGAAAACAGGAATTTAGGAGGGGACCATTTAATCCATAGTTTATACATGTATACAAGAATCTTCCATGTCCTGTGGTAGGCACACACTTTTAATCTCAGTACTCAGGAAACACAGGCAGATGGATCTCTGTGAGATTGAGGCCAGCCTAGGCTACATAGTGAGTTCCAGGCCAGCTGAGGCTACAGGGAGACCCTGTCTCAAAACAAAATAAAAACAAAAACCGAGCCCGGCATGGTGGCGCACGCCTTTAATCCTAGCACTTGGAAGGCAGAGGCAGGTGAATCTTTGTGAGTTCAAGGCCAGCCTGGTCTACAGAGTGAGTTCCAGGACAGCTGAGGCTACAGGGAGACCCTGTCTCGAAAAGACCAAAAAAAAAAAACAAAAAACAAAAAACAAAAAAGAATTCTTCCATGTTAGTTCAGCAATATTTTGAAGAGAATCATTAAATCAGAAAGACAAGGAGTTCCTGGCCTCCAAAATGATACTTCTGTTCAGGAACAGAGATGGACTTCCCAACTGTACTGTGTCTCAGTTCAGTGACAAATATTTATTGGGTACTGCTACTGGATAGTTCTCAAATGAGATTTCAAGATCCTAAGTACTTGGGATACAAGATCAACTGACTATGGTTAAAACCAAACCAAACCAGCCGGGCGTGGTGGCGCACGCCTTTAATCCTAGCACTTGGGAGGCAGAGGCAGGTGTGAGTTCAAGGCCAGCCTGGTCTACAGAGTGAGCTCCAGGACAGCTGAGGCTACAGGGAGACCCTGTCTCAAAAAAGACCAAAAAACAAACAAACAAAAAAACGAACCAAAACAGGGGCAGAGAAACTTAGTGGTTAAGAGTATTTACTGTTCTTCCGGTAGACCTGTGTTCAGTTTCCATCAGCCACATGGCAATTAATACCGTCTACAACTCCAGTTCCAGGGGACCTGATAGGCTCTTCTGGTCTCCGTCAGTACCAGGCACACACGTGGTATATACATAATACCTGTAGGAAAAGCGCTCATATACCTGTACTGAAAAATTACAATCTTTAAAACATCAACAGAAAAGCAGCAGCCTAAAGCATTGGAATCACCTCTACCTTGTGCTGTCTACACAGATGCCGTGCACTGCTCCATGACCTTCTGCATAGACAACTCATCAGCAGTTCAGGTCAGAGCAAGCTGAGCTATGGCTTCACAGAAATAAGAACTTTCCATTCCTCCCCCCACTCCTGTAATGGCTGTAAGTCTGACCATGTGCCATGAAGCTTGTTCAATGGCAACCCAAGAATTCACCTGAAGTGGGGAATGTCGCTCAGTTGGTAGTATTTTTCTATCATGCTTCATGAAGTCTTGGTTTTGACCCCTAGCCCACTGTAAACCAAATGTGGTGGTACCCATCATTAATCCCAGGACTCAGGAGGAGGAAGAGAAGGAGACTAGAAGATCAGAAGTTCAAAGAGCCAGCCTAAAAATCATGAGATCCTGTCCTAAAGACCAAAAAGGGATTCACTTTGACTCTTTTGAGCATGTTTGGGTTGTGACAGTTGCTGCTTACAGTGGAAAGAAACAGAGGCACACATGCTGCTCCCAGGGTCCTTGTCCACATCCTAAAAGGATGGACCCCAAAGGGGCAGGGACAGCAGCACAAGTGGAGGGACCGCAGGCTTCCCACAACCACTTGGTCTGATAATTAGCAACTTACTTTGTCTCAGAACCCTGGAGGCAGAGGGAGCCCTTGCAGCCAAGTGGGAGAGAGGCCATGCGGGCCTCACTTTCCTTACGCCTGGGCACCATTTATGTAGATGGTCTGAGGCTGTCATGGGTACGTAAGGTGTTTTCACAACTGCGTCACACCTATTCCAGACAGGCGCAGACACTGTAAGTTCCTACATGTTCCAGCCCACAGCAGCCACATGTCAGACCCACATGGCCCTGCCTGATGCCAGGGAGGGTGAGGGCTCCAGAGTATTTGGGAAACTGTGTGGTTCAGGGGTGCAGCTCTCAAGGCCAGGACCCAGGCTGCTTTCCCCAGTCTTTGCCACCCTCACAATGGCCTTGTCTTCGCAGAAGGCAAAGTCACCTTGTAGCCTGAAAATACTCTAGTGCTGGGGTGGTTTCCCAACAGCGTGAGAGGATGGCAGACATGTTTACACAGCTTTGTCCTTAGGTAGGAAGTACCGTTTTTGGTCTTGGGTTTTTTTGGTCTGAGACAGGGTCTCCCTGTAGCTCCAGCTGTCCTGGAACTCAATATGTAGTCCAGGCTGGCTTTGAACTCACAGAGATGAGCCTGCCTCTGCCTCCCAAGTGCTAGGATTAAAGGCGTGCGCCACCACGCCTGGCTTTAGGTAGGAAGTTTTATGGAGGTTGCTAAGACACAGACATTTTCAGGGCGCATGAGCAGAGCTGTTCCCAGCCCGACCTCCCCCATTCAAGTATTTCTGACTCAATGTCTCTGATTTCGATTTGTCTGCTAGGGGAGAGGGAAAATGGATAGAGCTCTTCCAACCCAGCACAAGGAAAGTAAAATAATGAAACTTAAAAAAAAAAACAAAAACACAACATGTCAGGGGGCTGAGTGTGGTGGCTCATGCCTTTAATCTCAGCACTCAGGAGGCAGAGGCATCTCTGTGGGTTCAAGGCCACCTGGTCTACAGAGTGAGCTCCAGGCCAGCTAGGACTAAAGGGAGATCCTCTCCCAAAAAGACCAAAAAAAGAAAAAACCTCAAAAACCTCAGGGGGCTGCAGAGCTGGCTCAATGGTTAAGAGCACTGACTGTTCTTACAGAAGACACAGGTTCGATTCCAAACACTTAGATGGTGGCTAACAAGTCTGTAACTCTAGTTTCAGGAGAATCCAACACCTTCTTCTGATCTCCCCAGGCCCTGCATGACATGAGTGCACTTATACACATGCAGGCAATATACACATACACATAAAATTAATTTTTTAACGAAATCATACACTGTAAACATAAAGGGGCACAGCACCCCACCTTCTGATTGTCTTCAATGATCTCTTCATGTTCCGTGGAAATTACAGACACAGCTATTCTCAGTAAATGTGTAATTTGAATGGAGGAAAGCCCAAAACTGGCATAAAACCCACTGCAATTAGTTGATTTTCAGATGTTTCTAAAACGAAATAGAGCAAAAGTGGTTTCAAAGCTCTAAGAAACTGAGCTGTTTCGAATTGATGGCAAACGAGCAAACACCTGCAATCGGCTGTACAGACAGCATCCTCCGGGCTCAGACGGAGACCGTGACTCCACATCAGCAGCCTAGGGATAAAAGCCAAGTACGTGCTGGGCGTGGTGGCGCACGCCTTTAATCCTAGCACTTGGGAGGCAGAGACAGGTGGATCTCTGTGAGTTCAAGGCCAGCCTGGTCTATGTAGTAAGTTCCAGGCCACGGAGCTACAGGGAGACCCTGTCTCAAAAAGACCAAAAAGTTTGGTCTTGTTTGAGACAGGGTCTCCCTGTAGCGTCCGTGCCTGGAACTTACACATAGACCAGGCTGGCCTTGAACTCACAGAGATCCACGTCTTCTGCCTCCCAAGGGCTAGGATTAAAGGCGTGGCGCCACCACGCCCAGGTCACTTACTTGGCTTTTATCCCTAGGCTGCTGATGTGGAGTCACGGTCTCCGTCTGAGCCCGGAGGATGCTGTCTGTACAGCCGATTGCAGGTGTTTGCTCGTTTGCCATCAATTCGAAACAGCTCAGTTTCTTAGAGCTTTGAAACCACTTTTGCTCTATTTCGTTTTAGAAACATCTGAAAATCAACTAATTGCAGTGGGTTTTATGCCAGTTTTGGGCTTTCCTCCATTCAAATTACACATTTACTGAGAATAGCTGTGTCTGTAATTTCCACGGAACATGAAGAGATCATTGAAGACAATCAGAAGGTGGGGTGCTGTGCCCCTTTTGTTTACAGTTGTATGATTCGTAGAAATAATAACAATTATTTGTATAGGTAGGTCTGAGGAGATGAGTTAGTAATGCCACTGCATGGTGAGTCAGGCCTTGGCACTATGTATGCAGGGCCTGGGAGATCAGAAGAGGTGTTGGATTCTCCTGAAACTAGAGTTACAGACTTGTTAGCCACCATCTAAGTGTTTGGAATCGAACCGGTCTCTGTAAGAACAGTCAGTGCCTTAACCTTGAGCCAGCTCTGCAGCCCCCTGAGGTTTTTGAGGTTTTTTTTTTCTTTTGTTTGGGTCTTTTTGGGAGGATTCCCTTTAGTCCTAGCTGCCTGGAGCTCACTCTGTAGACCAGGTGGCCTTGAACCACAGAGATGCCTCGCCTCTCTGAGTGCTGAAGATTAAAAGGCAGGCATGAGCCACCACCAGCCCTTGACTATGTTGTGTTTTTGTTTTTTTTTTTTTAAGTTTCATTATTTACTTTCTTGTGCTGGGTTGGAAGAGCTCTATCCATTTTCCCTCTCCCCTAGCAGACAAATCGAAATCAGAGACATTGAGTCAGAAATACTTGAATGGGGGAGGTCGGGCTGGGAACAGCTCTGCTCATGCGCCCTGAAAATGTCTGTGTCTTAGCAACCTCCATAAAACTTCCTACCTAAAGCCAGGCGTGTGGCGGCACGCCTTTAATCTAGCACTTGGAGGGCAGAGCAGGCTCATATCTTGTGGTTCAAAGCCAGCCTGGACTACATATTGATTCGCGAGACAGCTGGAGCTACAGGGAGACCCTGTCTCAGACCAAAAAAACCCAAGACCAAAAACGGTACTTCCTACCTAAGGACAAAGCTGTGTAAACATGTCTGCCATCCTCTCACGCTGTTGGGAAACCACCCCAGCACTAGAGTATTTTCAGGCTACAAGGTGACTTTGCCTTCTGCGAAGACAGAGCCATTGTGGAGGTGGCAAGACTGGAAAAGCAGCCTGGGTCCCTGGCCTTGAGAGCTGCACCTCTGAACCCACACAGTTTCCCAAATACTTCGGAGCCCTCACCCTCCCTGGCATCAGGCAGCGCCATGTGGGTCTACAGTGGGCTGCTGTGGGCTGGAACATGTAGGAACTTACAGTGTCTGCGCCTGTCTGGAATAGGTGTGACGCAGTTGTGAAAACACCTTACGTACCCATGACAGCCTCAGACCATCTACATAAATGGTGCCCAGGCGTAAGGAAAGTGAGGCCCGCATGGCCTCTCTCCCACTTGGCTGCAAGGGCTCCCTCTGNAAAAAAAAAAAAAAAAAAAGCCAAGCGTGTGATCTAGAAGCATGGAGCAGAGTGCACGGACGAGGAGGGAACTGGGCAGAAGAGACCTGGTCAGGAAGGCACTTTTCCAAGCCTCTTGGGGCTGATTCCACTATTAGCCCAACTTCAGGCTTTGGGGAACAACTTCAGTGCTTACAGAGACACTCGCCAAACTCAGTCTCTAAGCTTGATGACCTAAGTGAATGTCCCCATTTCGAGCTTCTACCCAAGGGGCAGGACGGAGCATGTCTGGCCACCTTCAGCCATTACCCCATCTCTGAACAAAAGCACTCCACCTTGTAACCAAAAGCTCCACAAGAACTGTATCTGGTAACAACCCCCCGGGCCCCCTGTGGTGTCCTCTCAGTCACGTGGCACCCCTTCACTACCTGGCTCCTGCTTATCCTCAGGTATCCTTTAGTGGGGGTTGAGGAGGAAGGGGGCTGATTGATCTTCTGCTGGGATTGTGTCTCAGTCTGAAATAACCTTTTTCTTTCTTTCATGATATAAACTGTCAGAGGTGTCACAGAATGTCCCAAGTTCTGGTTTTGTCTGGCTTACTTCTTCCTCATGTCATCTGTCCTATCCCTCCATCTGATATACTCTAGTGTTAGGTCTAGAAAACAATCCAATAAAAATACCACAAGGAGATCTGGACTGCAGCTCGGAGGGTGGAGTGCTTGTCTAGCATGCACAAAGCCCCGGGTTTGATCCTTGGCACTGTGTAAGCTGGGTATGGTGGCACAGGCCTGTATTCCCAGTGCTTGGGAGATGAGGAAGGAGGATCAGGAGTTCAAGGTCATCCTCAGCTACAGAGCAAGTATGAGGCCAACCTGGGCTAAATCAGATATTGTCTTTAAAAAGAGAGACACAGACAGTACTACGTACATATCATTTACACTGCCTACTGTGATTTAAGAAATCTGAAAAAAGTAAAGCTAATTTTAATAGTTTGACATTCTGGTGGCACACGCCTTTAATCCTAGCACTGGGGAGGCAGAGGCAGGTGGATCTCTGTGAGTTCAAGGCCAGCCTGGTCTACAGAGTGAGTTCCAGGCCAGCTGGGGCTACAGGGAGACCCTGTCTCAAAAAGATAAAAAAAATAGTTTGACATTCTATTTAAGTCACTAAATACTATTATTTCTACACAATATTCTAGAATTACCAAAGGCATGTCTGACAGAACTCCTTTGTGCTGAGTCTTTATGGATAGACTGCATCTTCATTCACTCCAGCCTCACTTCATGGCTGCCTTGGGAACAGCCCAGGATTGGATGCCCGACTAGAGGACTGGTAGCATTTCTGGGCTTGCTTGGGCTCTGGACATTCTTCATTCTCCATATAATTCTTTTCCCAAAGCCCTTTGCATCTCAGCATAGAGCATTGAAATTGCATGATGAAATAAACAGAAGTTTTGCTGACAAACCCTTCCATACTCCAGAAGCCACAGACAGAAACAGGTGTGTACCTTGCAGGTATGCCCCCTGCTCACACCCTCCAGGTGCCCAACACCTGTCCTCAATCCATACCCTGAGGCATCTGTCATATACCCTGCAGGCACCTGCCCCACACCCACACCCTGGAGGGACCTGCCCACACCCAGACCCTGCAGGCACCTGCCCCCCCCCCACATCCACACCCTGCAGGCACCTGCTCCCCACACACATACCCACACCCTGCAGGCACCAGTCCCACACCCCCACTCTGCAGGCACCTGCCCCCCCCACACCCACACCCTGCAGGCACCTGCCCCCACCCTCATACCCACACCCTGCAGGCACCTGTCCCACACCCAAACCCTGCAGGCACCTGCCACACACCCTGCAGGCACCTGCCACACACCCTGCAGGCACCTGCCACACACCCACAGCCTGCAGGCACCTGTCCCACACCCACAGCCTGCAGGTACCTGCCCCACACCCACAACCTGCAGGCACCTGTCCCACACCCACAGCCTGCAGGCACCTGCCCCACACCCTGCAGACATCTGTCCCACAGTCTGCAGGCTTCTGTCCTATACCCTGCAGGCATCTGTCTCACACCAGGCATGCACCATCCACATCTCTGTACCTGCTCCCACTACACAGGGAAATAGAACCCCACTATGTCTTTGGAAATATTTTGTAAGACAGCCAAAATCAAGGATCCCAAAGGGTAAAGCTTGCCCCTATGGGACAGTGAAAGGGACTCTGGTCATCCCTCGTGTTCTCAGAATAGGTAAGCAGAGTCATCAGGTAAAGCACCATCTGTCACAACACGTCACTAGCATTAACTGAATTCGTAGCTGTAGCACCAGCACTGACACCATCATCTGTGACTGCAGTGGAATCCAAACATCCAGAGATTCCAAAGGCAGTAGGCAGTAGGGTGTGCCTGGTAGCACCCTGCAGAGAACAGATGCCCAGCTCCTGTGGAGTGTCCACTCTTCAGGGTCCAGCTGCACAGAACAGATGCCCAGCTCCTGTGGAGCGTCCCCTCGTCAGGATCCAGCTGCACAGGACAGATGCCCAGCTCCTGTGGAGTGTCCCCTCTTCAGGGTCCAGCTGCACAGGATGGATGACCAGCTCCTACAAGTGTCCCCTCTTCAGGGTCCAGCTGCACAGAACAGATGCCCAGCTCCTGTGGAGTGTCCCCTCGTCAGGGTCCAGCTGCATAGAACAGATGCCCAGCTCCTGTGGAGTGTCCCCTCGTCAGGGTCCAGCTGCACAGAACAGATGCCCAGCTCCTGTGGAGTGTCCCCTCGTCAAGGTCCAGCTGCACAGAACAGATGCCCAGCTCCTGTGGAGTGTCCTGTCAGGGTCCAGCTGCACAGAACAGATGCCCAGCTCCTGTGGAGTGTCCCCTCATCAGGGTCCAGCTGCAGAAAGCCCCAGGCCTCTCATTTCCACTGGTGCCAGCACCAATGGCAATGTCAAAGATGCTACACAGACGTCCAGTCCAGCAGAATCCTCTGCCCATGTCTCTGACCCCCCTGTGCAAAGCCCCAGGTCTCCTGTACCTCCTGGATTAGGGATAACCAATCTGGAAACTCACAGGAAGCTACAGAGTCTGTCATCTTCCAGGATCTCTGACAATGTCAGCTGTGGGTGTTGGGGGACACTGTATGGTGCATGGTAATACTTGGCTGAAGTAAAAACCAGCCTCCACAGATGCACCATGAGGCATGGCACAGAGGGGGAGCCGCACCCTCTTTTTCACTTGCTCTTCAAATATTTGCCCCACAGTCTGCATGCTTTGACATTTGTGGAAGCAGAAGGGGGAAAGCAGCTGTCAGACTGCTCAGCCTGAAGCCTGGCACCCCCAAAGGCACTGATTGAGTACCTACTGTGAACCAGGCAGAATTCAGGAGCTGATATGCAGCTGTGGGCAGCACAAACAGTGCTGCATGTATGGAGTCTAACCCCTCACAGAGAGCACCGCACAGAACAAGAGAACGGAGTCCTGCTGCAGTCTAAACTGTTCTTAAGTTCATCGTCTCAGTGGAGAGGAGAGAGACCAAGCTTTGCTTCAGTGGACTGGTTGATGCTGATGTCACTGGCTTGGGGTAATGCTCCAAGGAATGGGCGTTGGTACCCCAGGATGGGGCAGCTGCCTCCAGAACAGGTTAATTATCTCAGGGGTGAGCGGTCACCTTGAGTTAGCTCAGATAATCAGTCTGAAGTATTCAGCTTTCTACAGAATGTTAATCATCTCTGGGGTGGGTTAGTAATCGCCAGGATCGGTGAGTTACCTTTGAGGTTGGCTCCTGGTAAGAGGACGTTTGGTCTTCCTGCTTCTCCCACTTCTGCCCTCTACTTCCAGTCACGGGAACTCATAGCAGTTAATATCATTAATATGACATGACATGACATATCATCAGTAGCAGATGTCACAGCCTGACCTTAGGCTTCCCAGACTTCAGATCTGAGGTCTGTTTTTTATGTTACCCCATTGGTGGTATTCTGTTATAGAGGCAGAAAACAGGCCAGGGCAGATACTGAGAATGGTCCACACCAAAGATGGCGGGTAGGGTGGAGGCTGGAAGGTGGAATTTGGGAGAGGAGTAAAGGAGGATTTCCCAGGATAGTGTGAGAGGAAACGAATGAGGCCTGAAAGCCCCACAGTGCCAGAAGTGGGGGACACCAAGTGCAGCTCATGGCTCTCATCATCTTCAACCATGGTAACCTTGTTTATCATTCAGAATTCATGCTGTCATTGGGACTCTTGAAGAGGTCACTGTTAGGAGGGAGGACCATCTGACAGCTCTTGTGACTGAGAAGCAGATCCCTGACAGACCGTGCTGTTTAGGAGACCGCGAGCCTGGCTCCCCAGTCTTTTCACTGTCCTGATGATGATGATGTCTGTGTGGGCAGTGCTCTTGATGCTGAGCCTGGAACATACCAAACTCTGTAGCTGACTCCTCTCCGGTCCATGTGAAGACAATACAGTGCAAAGACATTTAGGCCATGCAGGGCAGCACAGGAGTGGCCAGGGGCCATCTTGGCAAGTGACAGTAGGCAGGGCAGCTAGGGAGAGCAGTAAGTAGCCAGACCAAAGCCTTCCAGGGCCCATTTTGTTTTGGTTTGCTTGATTTGTTATTTGTTGCCTTATGTGTTTTTTGTTTTGTTTGACACAGGATCTCTTATTATGTAGACTTGGTAGACCTGGAACTCCAACTCAGAGAGATCCACCTGCCTCTGCCTCCTGAGTGCTGGGATTAAAGGCATGCATCATGCCTGACTGTTGAAACAGGATCATTCCCTCCCAGGTGCCTTGCCCCCAGCTATGCAGCCCAGGCTGGCCCCAAACTCCAGATCCTCCTGCCTCTGCCTCCAAAGTACTGGAATGACAAGTATGTCCCATCGTGCCCACAGAGCCAGTTTGTTTTTAAGAAGGAAAGAGTCCTTGCAGGTATATATAATCACTGGCCTGGATGAACAGAGGCAAGGAGAGGAAGGGACTGGGGTTGAGGAGCGAGATGACTCAGTGAAGGATGCACTGGCAGGACCAACTCCACCCCTGCCTGCCAAGCTCTCTGCGGAAGACAGGACAGGTGGCACAAGAAACCGAAATCAGAAGCTTGAGAGGGACCAATGACTTGATGAAGTGGGGGATGTGGAGAGAGAACTAGGGAACAAGAATCTTAGGGCTGTGGGGAAGAGTAGCCAGTGACAGGGCAGTGTGGGACCCTGGGGAGCCTGGAAACCCAGGCAGCTCCCACCTGAGAAGGGCACCGAGAGGAAGCCCAGAGACCTGCCACATGGCTGAGGCTCAGGATCACGCATGCGGAGCGCACACAGGGCAAGAGGGACGTGCACAGAGATGGCTGCTCCTATCCACGGTTGTCAGTGACAAGGGACTGGTGGGAACTGGAAGAG
This sequence comes from Rhizomys pruinosus, assembly GCA_009823505.1. Lineage (NCBI taxonomy): Eukaryota > Metazoa > Chordata > Mammalia > Rodentia > Spalacidae > Rhizomys > Rhizomys pruinosus. The sequence goes on along the minus strand of VZQC01002563.1, from coordinate 113,560 downwards.
TCAGAGGCCTGGGCCAGAATGGTGTAGATTCAGAGTGCTCTGTGTATCTGTAAAGAAGGGAAACGATGGGAGGAAATGTGGCTAGACTGGAGGAAAGTGGCTGACCACGTGACAAGGCTCAGCGGCTCAGAGAAGACGCCACTGCAGGCTGCATGCCAGTCAGAGAACCACAGCCACTGATGCTGCACGCGTCCCATGATACAGTCGTTCTGTCCTCAAAATGGTCATGTCCCCTTGGTGGACATGAAAGCACAGCAGGCACGTCTGCCTGCTCCGTGTCCCCATAGTACACCAGGCCAGGAGTCTTCCTTGCTCTACAGCTTCTCATCCCAGCTATCAATGTTGTCACCTCCAGAGAGCCTGGCCCGTGGCCTGCCATGTGGTGCCTGCTGGTTTCTGAGTGACAGCTACTGGGTGCCCCTTGCACAAGCTGTGTTCACCACAGAGCATGTTACATGTTACATGTTACATGCCTCTTGCCTCCTCTTCATACTTGTGCTACAAATCAACCATCGTTTCTTTTTCTTTTTTCGGTCGCTTTTTTGAGACAGGGTTTCCCTGTAGCTCCAGCTGGCCTGGGACCTTCTGTGTAGTCCAGGTGGCCTTAATCTCCAGAGATCCACCTGCCTAATCAACTATAATTTCACGGTAAAACATAACTAAAGCCAGGCTGCCTCATGGGTGCTTCTTCCTCAGATGAAGAGCTATTCCACCTGATAGGAGGCCTCGACTCAGGGATGCTAGTGAAGGCTAAGGCGATGTGGCAGCAAGGAAGGGACTGAGGGACAACAGGCAGACTGGAGAGTAGATGTGAGGCCAGGCTCCTTGGAACAAGGGAATCTAGGATCCTGAAGTGAGGAGGCTTAAGCCAAGAGAGCAGAAATGGCTGGTAATCCTGGGATGCAGGGCCAGGGTGTCAACAGGGTCCCCGCCCTGGGGACTAGAAACCATGCACAGGAAACAAGAGAAGCTAGAGCTGGGTAAAGCAGCAGAACGCCGAGAGCTGAGGCCTGACAAGTGCGGAGAGGAGAAGCCAGAGAGTGAAGATGGAAGACTCCAACAGAACGATGTTCTGGGCTACAAGAATGACAGCTGTTGGAAATGCATGCTACCTGCTACAAGCAGGCTGTGCAGAAGACAGCAGGAAAGGGGAATGAAGACAGAGGAAGTACATTTGGAAGACGCTTAAGGGAATGGAGGATCAAGAATCAATGCAGCTGCTGCCCAACAGTGGTTTTTCAAAACACAAAGCAATGGGCCGGAGAGATGGCCTAGCGGTTAAGAGCGCCGACCGCTCTTGCAGAGGACCCGGGTTCGATCCCCAGCACCCACATGGCGGCCGAGAACCGTCTGTAACTCCAGTTCCAGGGGAATCCAACACCCTCTTCTGACCTCTGCGGCATTGCACGACAGAGGTGCACCAACCTACATGCAGATAGTACACTCATACACATACAAAAATAAAATCAAGGGGGCTGGAGAGATGGCCTAGCGGTTAAGAGCGCCGACCGCTCTTACAGAGGACCCGGGTTCGATCCCCAGCACCCACATGGCGGCTGAGAACATTCTGAAACTCCAATTCCAGGAGAACTCCAGTTCCAGGGGAATCCGACACCCTCTTCTGAACTCCACGGCATTGCACGACACGGGTGCACAAACTTGCATGCAGACAGTACATTTATACACATATAGAAATAAATAAAATAAAATAAAAATTCAAAAATAAAATCAAAACACAAAGCAAAAGTGGGTGAGCTTATGCCTAGGCCTTGGGAGGCTAAGGCAGGATGATCAGGAATTCAAGGTCAATTTCACCCATGTAGCAAGTTCAAACACAGCCTTAGCGAAATGAGACCCTATCTCAAACAAAGTGAGTAAGCTTACAAGAGATGGAATGCTGACAACAAACCAGAGTAGTCCCTGGGAACTGTTAAAACTCCATTTCAGAGTGCTGGCACCCTGGCCATAAGTCACCGGGTTCCAGGGTGTCGGCAATGGGAAAGGCTTGGGGGAGGGCAAGGAGTCTGGGGGGCTTGAGGAAATGCTTGGAGACGGTGAGTAGGCTGGGAATACTGACTGTGGTGGTAATTTTTTGGGTATGTACGTGTAATATCAACATTCACTTTAAAATTCAAATTGGAAACTGGGCCTGGTGGTGCACACCTTTAATCCCAGTACTCCAGAGGCAGAGGTAGGTGGATCTCTGTGCGTTCAAGGCCAGCCTGGTCTACAAAGTGAGTTCCAGGACAGCTGGGGCTGCAGGGAGACCCTATCTTAAAAAGACAGAAAACAAAACAAAAACCTTCATTTCAGACAAAACACAGGAAGACATGAACAGAAATGCAAAGGGCTGTGAGAAGCGGAGTCTGGGAAGCTGCAGAGAATAGGCTGTAAGGTAAACTATTCACTCTGGCCCGGGGGAGTTGCCGACAGCCAGGGGAGGCTGTGTCTTCTTTGGTGTGCCCTCAATGCTCTCCTGCAGTCTTCCCTATCTGGAGCAGGAACCATCACACTCAGCCTTCTCTGCCCCCAGCTCCCCCTTCACCCAATTCCCTGTCACATGCCCAAAGCAGGCAGAAAAATGACTTACAAGCAACACCCCAGGCAGGTCTTACCCTCCCAAACCTGGCTTGCCTCTTATTCATTGTCAAGGACTCTGCTGGAAAGGTCTCAGAGGAGCAAGACTATGTTTCCATGTCTGGCACCTGTTGGATTGCTTGGGCGTAACCACAGAGTTCCTATCTCAGGCCCTCTGTGTGTGCCTCTGTGGTGTGTCCCTCTGACAGCCCATGCCAGTCCCAGCCCCTAGGTGAGTGCCATCAGAAGATGTTCTGCCCTCTAAAACCAGCAAAGCTAAGCTAGGAATGACTTTCTGGGGGAAGGTTTAAGGTCACAGAGGAATGGCTGAGGAGCTGATAGCTGCTTTGGCAACGGGAACTACACAAGGCCCACACTTCAGCACAGAGCACTGTATGGAGAGGCTCAAGATCTCTGCACTCTGTACCCCTCCTCCAAGACGAAGTTCATCAGCTGGAGTTCCCTGTGCAACACCGCAGCGCCACCGTCAGGACACCTGAGGAACTGCAAGGCCTGGGACGACCAACTATGCTTCTACCTGGAACAGGGATCCTGGCTTGGCTAACTACTGCCTGGTACTATCTGGTGAACATCAGGCACAGCTTCAGGGGGGCAGGACAGGCCAGAAACTGTAGCTTCATTTCCCTTTCTCTACTTCCAGATGCTCCGACAGTCCACCTGCCCCTCTGCTATCCCCTACCTCCAGATGACCAAGCCTCCCTTGAAGGTCCCTACAGGGACTTCGGAAGTAAAACAAAATCTGTCAGTATTTAGCAAGAAGCAAAAAACCACCAGCTCATTTGAATCCATTTCTGGCTGCCTCGCTTTCAAGACCTAAAAAGAGAGGGAGTGGGGGAGGCAAGCCAGCCATGTAAAGTTGGTTCCTCCTCTATTTTTCATGGGTATCCGGAAAGATCCAGTTCACACTGTTTCACCCACCGGTATCCAGAAGGCAGCATACAAAAAAATCCAGCGGGAAATGATGAGGCCCACCTGTAATCCAGCACTGGGGAGACTCAAGCAGGATAATCATGAGTTCAAGGCCAGGGTGCACTGCATGGTGAGTTCAAAAGAAGCCTGGCTCTGTAATAAAGATCCTATAACACAACCAACAACAAATGGGGAGGGGACTTGCTTAGGGTTATCTTCAAATCATTTTAAAAAGTCTGCATCTTGGGCTGGAGAGATGGCTCAGCTGTTAAGAGCACTGACTGCTCTTGCAGAGAACCCGGGTTCGATTCCCAGCACCCACATGGTGGCTAAGAACTGTCTTTTAACTCGTTCCGGGGGAATCCGACGCCCTCTTCTGACCTCCACACCATTGCAAGACATGGGTGCACCAACCTACATGCAGGCAGTACACTCATACACATAAAAAAAAGTGTTCATTTTGACCAACTGAAAAGGGGGTATTAAGAGACCTATGACTCAGTGAGCTTTAGTAGACATTTTCACCCAGTGGGGGTGCACCTCTCCTGGTGGCCCAGCAGAAGGCCTGTGACTGGTGCCAACACCCTTGCCACATCTTTCTAGTTATATAAGCATGTTGGTTATTCAGCTGACTTTTGGAGTAGGCCAAGAAACACATACTAGGTCCAATGAAAGCCTTCTTGAAAATGGCCTTTTGCAGTTGTTTTGAGACAGGGTCTGATGTAGCATATACTGGCTTCAAGTTCACTGAGGAAAACCCTGAATTCCTGATCCTCCAACCTCTGCCTCCCTAGTATTAAAGGCATGTCACTCTTTTCTCGTTTGCTTTTGTCATTGCCAGTAATAGAGCAAGCTGAGCTGGTAACACAGAGGAGGCAGAAGCAGCCGTAGACAAAGATGCCCATAGCAAGAGCAGCAGCATTAGCAGTGAAAGTTGCTGGACGCCATGACACATGCCTTTAATCCTAGCACTCAGGAGGCAGAGGCAAATTGATCTCTGTGAGTTCAAGGCCAGCCTGGTCTACATAGTGAGTTCTAGGCCAGGTAGAACTCTAACAGGGAGACCCTGTCTCAAAAAGACCAAAAAAAAAAGAGTTCCAAAAAGTGACCTGGGCAGGGAACAGAGATGACAGTCAGTGAAAAACTGAAGGGGAAGTCCGGCTCACTGTAAAAATTCCAAGAACTGCCAGGGCTTAAACGCCAAGGGTCCCCTAAGGCCCAACAGTCATTAACACTGGTCACTGAACAAGGTCTCAGACACCCTAGGCATGAGAGCTATAAATGCTTGCTGCTGTGGAAGGTGAGGGTCCCCAGCCAAGGGGACTGCAATACTATTGTTGCACGCCAGCACTGCCTGCTGCTGCTGCTCACGGCTGCTGGAAGCTAAAGACTACAGTAGCTTCCAAGTGCTTAAAACCAGAGCAGCAAGCCTCCAACCTGAATACTGGAGCCAGAATTCTATGGCCTCTAAAGACTAGAGCAACAGATCCTCAGCTCACTGGACTTGGAGCCATAAATTCTGGCAGTCTAATGCCCTGGGCACTTAAGGGCTATTACTAAAAGAACTTCTTGCCCACCCACAATTCCTATTTGTATAGAACAAGCTAACTGGTGACAGATTCACTATGGGAAAATTAATCTGTACATTTTCTTTTTTTTATTAGTTTTTGGTCTTTTAGAGACAGGGTCTTCCTGTAGCCCCAACTGTCCTGGAATTCACTCTGTAGACCAGGCAGGCCTTGAACTCACAAAGATCCGCCTGCCTCTGCCTCCCAAATGTTACAATTAAAGGTGTGTGCCACCACGCCCAGCAATCTGTACATCTTCTAGAGAGTAACTTGGCAATATTTACAGAATTCAGTTAAAACTGATATACTTTTCTAGCTGGATCTGGAGGTATTCACCAGTGATGCCGACACTGGGTAGGCTAAATAAGCAGGAGGACCTCAAGTTCAAGACTAACCTGGACTATGGAGTAAAACCCTGTCTCTAAATAAAATACGCAGTATAGGAGGGCATGGTACACAGGCCTTTAATCCTAGCACTGAGAGAAGGCAGAAGCAGGGTGTGATGGTTAATCCTGGGTGTCAACTTGACTGGACTAAGGAACAAATAAGAGAAAAGGGTCTTCTGATTGGACCACCTCAACCCGGATGGCCCACCCCAAATGTGGGCGTTACCTTCTGCCGGCAGGCAGTGTAAAAGGGCCAGGCAGAGGGAGCTGGTCCCTTTTCTCCTGCGGCTTGCCTCTCTCATCTGGTGAGTTTGTCTTGCTGCTGTGATCAACCTTTCAGATCCCAGCGTGTACTGAGACCGGCAGATCTCCTGGAACCCATTTGGGCCTTCAGCACTGGATTGGGACTACTGAGACATCCAGCCTTGCGGACTGAGCAGTTCCCTGGATTCTCGTCTCGGCCTTTCCAGTGTGGTGCAGCTACTGTTGGAATCCTTGAACTCTGTCACGTGAGCAAATCAATAAATTGTATATAGCTATATATATTCATCCTGTTGCTTCTGTTTCTTTAGAGAACCCTGACTAATACAGATTCTGGTACCAGAAGTGGTTCTAGAGAAACAGAATTGAAAGGATGAATTTCTTTAGTGGGCTTGGTAGTCTCTGGAGCCAGCTCTCCAACCCAATGAAGCCTAGAGTTACTGAAGGCTCTCCTGGTGGCATGAAGAGGAATGATAATCCTTGGTGCAGACTATTTGATCTAATTATGAAGATAGATCCATTTGACTCACCTAACTCACCTCTTGTGAGAAGCAAGGAATTTAGCGACTCTATATATAAAACGTTCGAGAAATTGCAGAAAAATCAGGAAAATAATGATGTTGCCTTGTTGCTCCTAGCATGTCTGGATAAACTGATAGAGGAAAATATGGAGCTCGGTGATAAAAATGACCAGCTCCGGATTCGAAACAACAGTTTAAAGGTTTCCAAGTGTGCTCTGGAAGAGAATCTTCTCTCCAGCAGCCAAAGAGCTAAAGCAGCAGAAAATCAAGCTGGAGCCCTTATTATACGGTTGGCTGATTTACAACGCAAATTTAATTCCCAGCCACGAAAAGTGTCAGCAGTTAAAGTGAGAGCACTGGTGGGGAAAGGGTGGAACCCTGAAACTTGGGATGGAGATGTGTGGGAGAACTATGATGATGAGGATTTTGAACCCTCGGATTCTGAGGGATTTTCTTTATCTGAGGAATTAACCTCCCCACCCTCAGCAGAGAATCCACACCCTGCAGATCCCTCCTCCCCACCCTTGCCTGAGGAAATTAATCCCCCCCTCCCAGTGGGAGCTGATGTCCCTCAGGGCCCAACAATTGTTGCCTCTAGACCTATAACCAGATTGAAGTCTAAGCAAGCCCCTCAAGGTGAGATAGAAAGTGTGGTCCACGAGGAGGTGCGATATACTACTAAAGAAATTAATGAGTTTGCTGATTCATTCCGGCAGAAGCCTAAGGAATATGTGTGGGAATGGATTTTAAGGGTGTGGGATAATGGTGGAAGGAATATAAAATTGGATCATACTGAGTTTATCGATATGAGCCCACTGAGTAGAGATTCTAGGTTTAACATGGAAGCTCGAGCAGTTAAAAAAGGTGTTAAAAGTTTATTTGAATGGTTGGCTGATGTATTTATTAAAACATGGCCTACTAACAGCGAGTTAGAGATGCCTGATATTCCTTGGCTTAGTATTGATGAAGGGATTGTGAGGGTCAGGCAGATGGGCATGCTCGAGTGGATTCGAAGTGTAAAACCACATTCTCCACAATATGAGGACCCAGAGGACATGCCACTCACTGAATTTATAAGATGGAAAGTACTGAGAGAGACACCAGAACATTTGAAGAGCTTTGTTTTTGCTCTATTTCTTATGCCAGATCTTACAGTTAGAGAAGTTGTGGCTCGTTTGCATAAATTAAATGTACACGTAGTAGGTCTAACAGGACCTCAGGGTAGGCGTCAGGTGGCAGCACTGAATCGCAGAAGGCCAGATGAGCGTAGTTACAGTAATTATCATAATGGGTGGCAAAGGCAAAACAATACCTATAATGGCATGACCCGAAATGATCTTTGGAACTGGCTAATTAATCATGGTGTTCCCAGGAACCAAATACATAAGAAGCCTACTAAGTTTTTATTTGATCTGTATAAGCAGAAAAGCTCTAGAACGAATGACAGGAAGTCAACATTTGATTTTAGGAGTAGCGAATCCCGCCCAGTTGACCGGTTTCCAGACTTGAGACAGTTCACAGACCCAGAACCCCTTGAATGAAGGGGTGGCCGGGTTCCAGTGAGGAAGGACCTTGTCACAATACCAAAGAGTTATGCTGTTTGCCTTCCTCCTGTCCTTCCCCAGAGGGACCTGAGGCCTTTTACTAGGGTAACTGTACACTGGGGAAAAGGAAATAATCAGACTTTTCGAGGCCTATTGGATACTGGTTCTGAGTTGACACTGATCCCAGGAGACCCTAAAAAGCATTGTGGCCCTCCGGTTAAAGTAGGGGCCTATGGAGGTCAGGTGATAAATGGAGTTTTGGCTGAAGTCCGACTCACGGTGGGCCCAGTGGGTCCCAGAACGCATCCCGTAGTTATTTCCCCAGTCCCAGAATGTATAATTGGGATAGATATAATTAGAAATTGGCAGAATCCCCACATTGGTTCCCTGATCTGTGGAGTGAGGGCTATTATGGTTGGAAAGGCCAAATGGAAACCATTGGTGTTGCCTCTACCAGGGAAAATAGTGAACCAAAAACAGTATCGTATCCCTGGAGGGATTGCGGAGATTAATGCCACTATCAAGGATTTGAAAGATGCAGGGGTGGTGATTCCTACCACATCTCCATTTAACTCTCCAATTTGGCCTGTGCAAAAGACAGATGGATCATGGAGAATGACAGTTGACTATCGAAAACTCAACCAAGTAGTGACACCAATTGCAGCCGCTGTACCAGATGTGGTGTCCTTACTCGAGCAGATTAATATGTCTCCTGGTACCTGGTATGCAGCTATTGATCTGGCCAATGCTTTTTTCTCAATACCGGTTCATAAGGACCACCAGAAGCAATTTGCTTTCAGCTGGCAAGGCCAACAGTATACCTTTACTGTCTTACCTCAGGGGTATGTTAACTCTCCAGCGTTGTGCCATAACTTAGTTAGAAGGGATCTTGATCGCCTGACTCTTCCACAAAATATCACACTGGTCCACTATATTGATGATGTTATGTTGATTGGACCCAGTGAACAGGAGGTAGCAGCTAGCCTAGACTTGTTGGTAAAGCATATGCGCATGAGAGGATGGGAAATAAATCCAACTAAAATTCAAGGGCCATCTACCTCGGTGAAGTTTCTAGGAGTTCAGTGGTGTGGAGCATGCAGAGACATTCCTTCTAAGGTAAAGAATAAGTTGTTGCACCTGGCCCCTCCCTCCACCAAGAAAGAAGCACAACGTCTGGTGGGTCTTTTTGGATTCTGGAGGCAGCACATTCCTCATCTGGGTGTGTTACTACGACCCATATATCAGGTGACTCGTAAGGCAGCAAACTTTGAGTGGGGCTTGGAACAGGAAAAGGCTCTTCAACAGGTCCAGGCTGCGGTGCAGGCTGCTCTGCCCCTAGGGCCATATGATCCAGCAGACCCAATGGTGCTTGAGGTATCAGTGGCAGATAGAGATGCTGTCTGGAGTCTGTGGCAGGCTCCCATAGGGGAATCACAGCGGAGGCCCTTGGGATTTTGGAGCAAGGCTCTACCTTCATCTGCAAACAACTATTCTCCTTTTGAGAGACAGCTCTTAGCCTGCTATTGGGCCTTAGTGGAAACTGAACGTTTGACAATGGGCCACCAAGTCACCATGCGACCTGAGCTGCCCATCATGAGCTGGGTGTTATCTGACCCACCAGACCATAAAGTAGGACGTGCACAGCAACAGTCCATTGTCAAATGGAAGTGGTACATACGGGACAGGGCCCGGGCAGGCCCTGAGGGCACAAGCAAGCTACATGAAGAAGTTGCCCAAATGCCTATGGTTCCCACTCCTGTTACAATGTCTCCTGGGCTTAAGCATGCACCTATGGCTTCATGGGGTTTGCCCTATGATCAGTTGACTGAGGAAGAGAAGACTAGGGCCTGGTTTACTGATGGTTCTGCACGCTATGCAGGCACCACCCAGAGGTGGACAGCTGCAGCATTACAGCCAATTTCTGAAACAACCCTAAAGGACACTGGTGAAGGAAAGTCTTCACAGTGGGCAGAACTTCGGGCAGTGCACATGGTTGTGCATTTTGCCTGGAAGGAGAAATGGCCAGAGGTTCGATTATATACTGATTCATGGGCTGTAGCCAATGGTTTGGCTGGATGGTCAGGGACTTGGAAGGAGCATGACTGGAAAATTGGTGAGAAAGACATTTGGGGAAGAAGTATGTGGATAGAGCTCTCTGAATGGTCAAAGGATGTGAAGATACTTGTGTCTCATGTAAATGCTCATCAAAAGGTGATCTCAGCAGAGGATGAGTTTAATAATCAAGTAGATCGGATGACTCGTTCTGTGGATAGTCAGCCTCTTTCTCCAGCTATCCCTGTTGTTGCTCAATGGGCCCATGAACAAAGTGGTCATGGTGGCAGAGATGGAGGTTATGCATGGGCTCAACAGCATGGACTCCCACTCACTAAGGCTGATCTGGCTACAGCTGCTGCCGAGTGCCAGATTTGCCAACAGCAGAGACCAACATTGAGCCCCCGATATGGTGCTATTCCCCGGGGTGACCAGCCAGCAACCTGGTGGCAGGTTGACTACATTGGACCACTTCCATCATGGAGGGGACAGCGTTTTGTTCTTACAGGAATAGATACTTATTCTGGTTATGGATTTGCCTTTCCTGCACGTAATGCTTCTGCCAAAACTACCATCCAGGGACTTACGGAATGCCTTATCCACCGTCATGGTATTCCTCACAGCATTGCTTCTGATCAAGGAACTCACTTCACAGCCAAAGAAGTGCGACTGTGGGCCCATGGTCATGGTATCCACTGGTCTTACCATGTTCCCCACCACCCAGAAGCAGCTGGCTTGATAGAACGATGGAATGGCCTCTTGAAGACACAGTTACAGCGCCAATTAGGTAGCAATACCCTGGAGGGCTGGGGCAAGGTTCTCCAGCAAGCAGTATATGCTTTGAATCAGCGTCCACTATATGGTACTGTTTCTCCTATAGCCAGAATTCATGGGTCCAGGAACCAAGGGGTGGAAGTGGGAATGATTCCACTCACTATCACCCCTAGTGACCCAGTAGGAAAATTTTTGCTTCCTGTACCCACGACCTTGCGTTCTGCTGGTCTAGACGTTTTGGCTCCAATGGGGGGAGTGCTTTTGCCAGGAGATACAGCAAACGTTCTATTGAACTGGAAGCTAAGACTTCCCCCTGGCCACTTCGGGCTTCTACTGCCTTTAAGCCAACAGGCTAAGGAAGGAATAACAGTAGTAGGAGGAGTGATTGATCCAGACTACCATGGGGAAATTGGACTTTTTCTCCACAATGGGGGCAAGGAAGATTATGTCTGGAAGGCAGGAGATGCTGTAGGGCGCCTTCTGGTGCTACCATGTCCTATGATTAAGGTCAATGGGAAACTCCAACAACCCAAACCAGACAGGACAATAAATGGCCCAGACCCTTCAGGGATGAAGGTATGGGTCACTCCTCCAGGGAAAGAGCCAAGACCTGCAGAGGTGCTTGCTGATGGCGGAGGAAATACAGAATGGGTAGTAGAAGAAGGTAGTCATAAATATCAGCTGAAGCCACGGGACCAGTTGCAGAAACGTGGATTATAATAGATATTAACCTTCGTCCTATTTGGTTAAGAATGTGCTTGTTTATATATGTATATATATATATGTATATATGTATGTATATTAAGTGGATACTTGTGTTCCCCTTTGAATGTGCAACTGAGATATGTGTTAAGTGTTGTCATATTTAGGTTATTAGATACTGAAGGACTAAGTTCTTCTCAAGGACATTACCACCTACTCTAAGATATAATGCTTTGCTATTGCACATGAGATACTTATAACATGTTAGGTGGAATTATGACCCTGCCATCGTTTGCAATTGACATTTAAGCAGAGGCTATTTATTGGGTGTCAAGTTGACAAGGGGTGGACTTATGATGGTTAATCCTGGGTGTCAACTTGACTGGACTAAGGAACAAATAAGAGAAAAAGGGTCTTCTGGTTGGACCACCTCAACCCGGATGGCCCACCCCAAATGTGGGCGTTACCTCTGCCAGCAGGCAGTGTAAAAGGGCCAGGCAGAGGGAGCTGGTCCCTTTTCTCCTGCGGCTTGCCTCTCTCATCTGGTGAGTTTGTCTTGCTGCTGTGATCAACCTTTCAGATCCCAGCGAGTACTGAGACCGGCAGATCTCCTGGAATCCATTCGGGCCTTCAGCACTAGATTGGGACTACTGAGACATCCAGCCTTGCAGAATGAGCAGTTCCCTGGATTCTCGGCCTTTCCAGTGTGGTGCAGCTACTGTTGGACTCCTTGAACTCTGTCATTGAGCAAATCAATAAATTGTATATAGCTATATATTTGTCCTGTTGCTTCTGTTTCTTTAGAGAACCCTGACTAATACACAGGGAGATCTCTGTGAATTTAAGGCCAGCCTGGTCTACACAGTGAGTTCCAGATAGGCCAGGGCTATATATATATAGTAAGACCTTGTCTCAAAAAAAAAACAAAAACCAAAAAACCATGAAACGTAGCCGGGTGTGGTGGCACGCACCTTTAATCCTAGCACTTGGGAGACAGAGGCAGGAGGATCTTTTGTGAGTTCAAGGCCAGCCTGGTCTACAAAGTGAGTTCCAGGACAGCTGGGCTACAGGGAGACTCTGTCTTGAAAATAACAAAAACCAAAGGAAAAAAAAAATCCATGAAACAAGACACAGTGTTCTAATGTATGTGTGTGTGTGTGTGTGTGTGTGTGTGTGTGTGTATCTGTCTGTCTGTCTGTCTGATCTTAGGAAACAATATAGACACAGGAAATATTTGCAAAAGTCAGTTGTGGAAAATTCCAATATACGACTACAGGAAGACTTAATAAAACAGCTTTGTTTATTCAGCATTAAAAATATACCAAATAACTTTAATTTTTATTTTTTTGGTCTTTTTGAGACAGGGTCTCCCTGTAGCACCAGCTGTCCTGGAACTCACTCTGTAGACCAGGCTGGCTCAGAACTCACAGAGATACGCTTGCCTCTGCCTCCCAAGTGCTAGGAGTAAAGGCGTGTGCCACCACACCCAGCCAAATAACTATTGACTCAAAAAATATGACTGAAGTATTACAAAGAAAAATGTTAAATAACTTTTAAAAAAGCTTTTTGGTCAATTTAACTACTATGTATTTATATATACCTATACAAATATACACTCACACAAAGAGACTAAAACAAGAAACTTCCAAGTGATGGAGAAAGGCTATCTGGATAACTAAGACCAATAAAATGCATTGTTTCAGTAATAAAGTGATTACAAAAAGATTATTAAAGTACTCAGAGAGCAAAACATGATATAATAACATGTAACCCCCAAAGTGTTCCCTGCAGGTGTCAACACTGAACATGAGTATCAGAAGCTGTTCATCCTCCACAGCTCTGCACCAGGAGGCCACAGCCTTGGTCAACCCAAATGACTGTGCTCCTGTGGAATGGCCTAGGCAGTGTATCTTTTTTCGCCTTCATGTTTAGCCTTGTGGTACTTGAGGTAGTTGTTGTAGAGCTCCTTAAAGACATCCCGAGCTCCTGGCTGTAGTGAGACCCGCAGGAACTGGATATCACGCTCCATGCAAAGATCCAGGACGAGGTAGATACCTTCTTGCAACAAGGTTTTCACAGCCGGGTACAAGGTCACCTGAGAAGGAAGGAGAGCTCTAAGCACAAACCAGGGATGACAGATCAGGCAACATGCTCCCAGAACTCTAGAGCTCAGAGGACTGGCAACATGAAAATGGTGCAGCCATGCATTTCCGGGCTTCAGACAAAGGCAATTTGTGTAAGTAGGAGTACTGGCCAATGGATGAAAGCATGGCTCAGGAGCTTCAAAGCTCTTTGGATGGAATGGGCATTAACCACTAACCTCAAGCTAACAATATAGAGAGATTCCTATAAATTTGATCTAGACGTAAAAGAAGAAATGGAAACACCCTTGTACATTTCCATTTGGACTCCTCGAGGCATGAAGAGGACAAAACAACTAGGCTTATAGGCAGGCTGTGGTATCTCCTGGTCAACAGGGTCTCTCCAAGTCATCTGTCTGTCTCTCACAGGCCCTCCCACCAACACTCAGCCTGCAGAAGCACAGGGTATGATTGCAGAGATCTATCTGGGTATCTTGCTGTCTAGCATTTAATTATACCTAAACATGCTGCCTGGGAGGATTTAGTAGCAGCCTCTAATGCATATGGAGTATTTTCTTCATTGCCAAATTTAAAAATAAATGAAAGACAAGACCTAGAGTGCTGCCAAAGGATTCTGGGATGCAACAGCCATAGATAATAATTCACAAGGCCTTTTGCTTTCAAGATTAAAAAAAAAACAGGAAAAAAATGAGATAAACATAAATTAGACATGAATAATGAGGCCAGGAAACCAGAGAATTTTCATAAAGTAAATCTCAGAATAATATGGCTTAAGGGTTCCAATTACCGCTCCCTTCTTGGCCTCAGTGAAGTGAAATTACTATGTCTCATTTTATTTTCCAGTAAAAAAAAACAAAACCCCAAAAAATAGTACCAGCTTTTCTTTCATCGAAAACTTTTATACTGCGATAGTTGGTTTTAATGCTACAAATTAGAATCACCTGAGTAGGGAGCAGCAACGGAGGGACTGGCTGGTAGCAGTGCGGACTGAACAAGGGCACGGCAGAAGCAGTGCGGACTGAACAAGGGCACGGCAGAAGCAGTGCGGACTGAACAAGGGCACAGCAGAAGCAGTCCGGACTGAACAAGGGCACGGCAGAAGCAGTGCGGACTGAACAAGGGCACGGCAGAAGCAGTGCGGACTGAACAAGGGCACGGCAGAAGCAGTGCGGACTGAACAAGGGCACGGCAGAAGCAGTGCGGACTGAACAAGGGCACGGCAGAAGCAGTGCGGACTGAACAAGGGCACGGCAGAAGCAGTGCGGACTGAACAAGGGCACGGCAGAAGCAGTGCGGACTGAACAAGGGCACGGCAGAAGCAGTGCGGACTGAACAAGGGCACGGCAGAAGCAGTGCGGACTGAACAAGGGCACGGCAGAAGCAGTGCGGACTGAACAAGGGCACGGCAGAAGCAGTGCGGACTGAACAAGGGCACGGCAGAAGCAGTGCGGACTGAACAAGGGCACGGCAGAAGCAGTGCGGACTGAACAAGGGCACGGCAGAAGCAGTGCGGACTGAACAAGGGCACGGCAGAAGCAGTGCGGACTGAACAAGGGCACGGCAGAAGCAGTGCGGACTGAACAAGGGCACGGCAGAAGCAGTGCGGACTGAACAAGGGCACGGCAGAAGCAGTGCGGACTGAACAAGGGCACGGCAGAAGCAGTCCGGACTGAACAAGGGCACGGCAGAAGCAGTCCGGACTGAACAAGGGCACGGCAGAAGCAGTGCGGACTGAACAAGGGCACAGCAGAAGGAAGGCTGTCTTTGGCTTCATTCTCGCTGCTGAGTTGATTTATCCTGCTGCTGCTGCTGCTGCTGCTGCTGCTTATTCCTTTGCTGATATCAGAACCGCATTTCCAGGCTTCCATCATTAACCAAGCACCAGCAACTCCCCAGGAACCCTCCAGGTTTTTGATGCCAGAATGAGACTGCTAAGGAACCCAGCCCCACGGACTGAGCAACTGCTGGGTTCTTGGCCTTCCCCGTGTGTGACTGGCGCTGTGGGATGCTCTGACTGCTGAGACACCCACCTTGCCTCAAGCAGCAGCAATATCAGGTTGTCAGCCTCTCAGGTATAATTCAGCTGTTCTTACTATTCCAAAGAAAGTTGATTAATAAATTTTTCATTCTGCCCTGTTCTAGAAAACCCTTTCTAATTACATATATTAATGACCCACACGCTTAGGAAATATCAAGCTTCTGTAAATATTTGCAAGAAAACCAAACTGTAAGTTCATATGTCATTCAAGGACACTGAAGGGTCTCCTCACCCACTCACTTCAATCCCCCATCTCCTGCCAAAGTTGCTAGGAAGACAAGTGGCTCCA
Organism: Rhizomys pruinosus; assembly: GCA_009823505.1. Lineage (NCBI taxonomy): Eukaryota > Metazoa > Chordata > Mammalia > Rodentia > Spalacidae > Rhizomys > Rhizomys pruinosus. The sequence goes on along the minus strand of VZQC01002563.1, from coordinate 97,816 downwards.
CAGACTGATGTCAGTAGGGCTGGGGGTTGGAACTTTACTCGACAGTTACAGGTATTCTTGAAGCAGGGAAGGAAGTGATCTAAAAAGACTGGTCAGTCAAAATGCCCTGGAAAATGCTGGCTCCTCTAGCCACACAATCAATCAGACACTCCACTATAGCGCCCACTAGAGACCCGACTACGATGCCTTCAAGAGACCCCTAATACCATGCCCACCAGATTGGTTACTTCCCAGACAGAAAGCATGTAAATGTGTTTTTACAAATACAAGTAGATGGAAATACATGAACACTCTGTAACCTGACACTCTGACATACTGGCATGCATTAAACAAAAAAGTTCCTATGCCACTGAGAGTGCTGAAGTGACTTAAGATGCGGCCCCAGCAGTTTATGGAAGTATAAAAGCAGTGCATGGACATCTCCAAACAAAACAACCCTTAAATGATGAATTCACAATCCAAAACACTGGATTCTAGAAGTCAGATGAATTCAGATAAAATTTACAAAGAACAAATCTCCCACTGTCTCCACCCTACTTTCTGCTCAGAGTAACTGGGAGCCACCAACTGTGATGGCTACAGACTCGGAGTTCAGCTCCTCGAGCTCCCCCTATTGGCCCAGGCTGTAGCCCAGACCCCCTTTTCCAGCTTTCACTGAGCTAGTCCTGTGAGAACTCTTGTTCTTGGCCCTGACATTTTATTTTCCAGTCAAATGACCAGGAGACAAAGAAATAGGCCCTGAGTATGTGCTAGAGCCATAAGTCTTGAGCAGCTTCATCAAGAGGTTTCAATGAGTTCACACATTGCTCAGTCCTAACCACAACCTGCAGGGCCACTGCTCACCCCCTCCAGCTACACACAGTGCAGCCTACTGCTGCAGGCCCCATCACTACAACTTTTGGTGAGAATGCATGCTCTAGGACTATGAACAGAAATCCTGGTAAACGCATTCAGTCTAGGTCTTACCTTTTGCACCTCTGTCACATACTGAGACACCAGGAAGGGGGAGAACAAGGTGAACTCCTCAGTTCGAGCAACGATGTGGCTGAACATTCTCTCCACCAAGCGTGCACATTCAAGGACTACTGGTAGGTCATCTGTGTTTCCTACAGATTGCAAATGGCCCCCCAAGTGATTAGCCTGAAATTGTTAGAGCTACTCTTCTAGTCCTACAATATAACTAGAAACTACTACAATCTTCCACTCTTTTCAGACTCTAATTGGCTTACCTTGTAGATCAAATAGGTAAGAGAGAGGTATCCATCTATACCACAAAGGGAAGAATACAATACCCGAGTCCACGAGTTTGTCAAGGGTCTGTGATAGCTAATTTTCACTGACAACTTGACTGGATTTTAACAAAGCCATCAGGCACACCTTTGGGAGCATCTGAGAGGCTGTCTCTGGGGAGGATTAAGTGAGCAGGGAGGACTCACCCTGAACGTAGACAGCACCACCCACGGACTGGGTACTGGACTGAGTACAGGGTGAGAAGGATTAGGGGTGCCAGCTGAACAGCATTCATTTCTCTCTGCTTCCTGACTATGGATGCAATGTGACACTTCTGTTCCTTGATGGACTCTATCTCCTCAAACTGTAAGCCAAAATAAACCCTTTCTTAAGCTGGTTTTGCCAGGTATTTTATCATACCAAGGAGAAAAGTTAACTAATACAAGATCTAATTAGAAAAATCACTATTTTCTCAGGGTAAAAGATTGCTATTGTTTTTTGTTTTTGTTTTGTTTTTTGGTCTTTTTGAGACAGGGTCTCCCTTTAGTCTCAGCTGGCTTGGAGCTCGCTATGTAGACCAGGCTGCCTTTGAACTCACAGAGATCTACCTGCCTCTGCCTCCAGTGCTGGGATTAAAGACATGCACCACCACTCCCAGCTATTTATGCTGGGCATGCTGTTGTTATTTTAAAAGGAGATAGAATGCAGGGCTCAACAGTTAAAAACACTGGCTGCTCTTATAGAGGGAGGACCTGGGTTAGATTCCCAGCACCCACATGGTAGCTAACAACTGTCTGCTGCAGGGGATCCAACACCTTCTTTTGACCTCTGTAGGCACTGCATGCATGTGGTACACCTACGTACATGCAGGCAAAATATTCATACACATAAATTTTTAAAACATTTTTTAAAGGAGATAGATTGCTATAAGGCAGGATCAAATGGAAAATTACCTTCAGAAAAAACAGTGGTTTATTGACATCATGACTTAAGAGTTCCAAATTATGTCTTTGCCTTCAACAGTTTTAGAACTTGTCTACATAAGGTTTACCTTTTGTAGCAGATGGAGATGAGTTGTGATGTCATCACCAGATGATGTACTCCCCACCCTATCACCATCCTGTCTTCCCAGAGTCCCTTCTCACTCCCAGTTCTTCTCTTCCATGCAGTGTGACACCACCTAGTCCTTAGGCTCTCCAAGCCTGGCCTGCTTGGCTTGGGTAACAGCTGGTAGAGGCTCACACCACAGTTCTGCCCCTGCTTCATTGAGCAGTGATAGCAAAATGCAAACAAATCCAGGACAATGGACAGACTGGTGATAGCTCAGACATTGAGCAGTAATAGCAAAATGCAAACAAATCCAGGACAATGGACAGACTGGTGATAGCTCAGACTCAGGTCTAAGCAGGGAAAGGACTACAGAGGCATAGGAACTCAGGGTGGAAACATCCTATATTTTGACTGTGGTATGGCTGACTTCACTATGTTCTTTTTTTTTTTTTTTTTTCTCTTTTATGTGTATGCAGTGTTACTATCCTGGCATGTAGGTTTTTGCACCCCGTGTCGTGCAATCCCGTGGAGGTCAGAAGGGCGTAATCAGATTCCCCTGAACTGGCAGTTTCTCCTGAACTGGAGTTCTCCTGGAATTGGAGTTCCAAACGGTTCTCGGCGCCATTGTGGGTGCTGGGGACGAACCTGGGTCCTTCTGTAAAGAGCGGTCAGCGCTCTTAACCACTAGGCCATTCTCCAGCCTACAGTATGGCAATTTTCTAGGAGCTACGGTAATTTTTTTTTTTTTTTTTGTCTTTTTGAGACAGGGTCTCCCTGTAGTCCCAGCTGTCCTGGAACTCACTCTGTAGACCAGGCTGGCCTTGAACTCACAAAGATCCGCCTGCCTCTGTCTCCCAAGTGCTAGGATTAAAGGCGTGCGCCACCACGCCCGGCTGAGCTATGTAATTTCTATGAAAGTATATTAGTTTTTTGGAGACTGAATAAACATACAGATATCTTTATAGATGCAAATTTTCTAGATCTATGTAATTTCTATGAAATTATGTTAATATCTGTGACACATTTCAATAGTAATGTACTTCACTACCTAACAGTCTACTGCTTCTTTTCAGACATGCACATACAATTTAAAACATGACGTAACATTGATTATTTCAGCCAATGACTTCATGCATCATCCTAAGACAAGAGTACATTACACCTTTCCTGAGTCAAGCTACAAGTGCAATAGAGACCAGTCTTGGGATCAGAGAGAGGACTGAGCTAGGCCAACATGAGCAAGTATGTGCTCCCCTGCATCCTCAGAACATGTGACAAGGACAAGCCTGAGGTAGCATGTAACCACACTGTATATATCCCACACTACACAGCAAGGCCTGAGCTGGCCTGCCTATCTCCAGCCCAGGAAGACATCACTATCCAAACAGCATCTTGGTGAAGGCTGGAGAGATAGTTCAGCAGTTAACTGACTGCTCTTGCAGAGGACCTAGGTTCAAATCCCAGCACCCACATGGTGGCTAACAACCATCCGTAACTGGTCTGACACCCTCTTCTGACCACCTTGGACACTGTACAACATACCCTTACATACATGCTAGCAATGTACTTATACACATAAAACAAAAATAAATTAAAAATATTAAAACAACAACAAAAACAGCATCTTGGGACCCAAGAGGCCCTGACTGGGAACCACAGGCAGTCGTCACCTATCAGCCAAGGCTGACTAGGGAGAGAGAGAGAGAACATGTTTTCCAGTCCTGCACTTTAGTAGATTTAGTATTACGTCAACACATGCTCTGTGTCATGCACAGAAATGGTGACACCTAGCTGTGTCATTGGTTGGTTGTCAGCCAGGCAGAATAAATAGAGAATTGTAATCTGTATCAACAGTGACCCCTCTCATCTCCTCTCCCCTCTCCTGCTCTGAAGTGAATGCTCTACAACTCTACAACCCCTCTCTTCCTTTTGTCTCCGGTAAACTATAAATGTAAACTCGATGGCAAAAATGTATATTCTATAATTTAATCATTTTCTTTCCAGAAAAAGAACTCTATCAGAGATGCCAGATGCATCTATTGTTTTGGAAACAGTAAAACATGATTAAAAAATATACTGTATGAAACTGTCAATGAATTAATAAAAAGAACTTTTTTTTGGTCTTTTTGAGACAGGGTCTCCTTGTAGTCCCAGGTGTCCTGGAATTCATTATGTAGACCAGGCTGGGCTTGAACTTACAGAGATCCGCTTACCTCTGCCTCCCAAGTGCTGGGATTAAAGGTGTGCACCACCATGCCTGGCCTAAAAAAGAACTTTTAATGTGATGATCTGAAATAGTTTTAAATTATCTTGAACATTCACTTGATGTTCTGAACATTTCTTGTGTAAACTCAGTTTAGTGACTTTATTTTTAGCAACATTCATGGCCAGAAACACTGCATGATAAATACACTTGAAGCTGTGCACCTGATGCGATTACTCTGAATTACCTTTGTCTTTCTGCCGTCCTTCACGCACAACTGAAAATAGCAGTCTATTAAATGAGTTCAAGAAAGATGGGATGGCCTTCAGCATCACCTGTGGTAATAAAGGAACACAGAAGAACATCAATGGTCTTTGTCCGCTTCCCTCTTTCATCTTCCCTAGCAGACACACAGAAAAGGTGCAGACACTGCCGGGTACTCTTCATCTCTCTTGCTGGTGCAACTGTGTATCTCACTCACAACTGGCTTTTTAATCCTTGCTTTAATATTGTGGGTACAGGGCTTCCACACTGTGCAACTTCCAGAATCTGTGGAGTATCCTGTTTTACAATTTGCTGAGTCTAAGCTGGTTCTAATCCATCGCAGAAACATACAGTAGAATTGGTACTGGAAAAACAGTTTTTTTTTTTAATTTTTTTTTTTTTTATTTTTTTTTATTTTTATGTGTATGAATGTATTGTCTGCATGCAGGTCTGCGCACCCGTGTCGTGCGATGCCGCGGAGGTCAGAAGAGGGTCTCAGATTCCCCTGGAACTGGAGTTCTCCTGGAACTGGAGTCACAGACGGTTCTCAGCCGCCATGTGGGTGCTGGGGATCGAACCCGGGTCCTCTGCAAGAGCGTTCGGCGCTCTTAACCGCTAGGCCAACCCTCCAGCCCCTGGAAAAACAGTTTTTATTGTTGGGTTTGAATTGCCAGAAAAACTCTCAAGCTCAGGATTCAATCGTTAATACAAAATTTATTTAATTTGCTGGTGCACAAGAACCCAGGTGAAAAAAACTAATGCACTAGGGGGGCCAATTGTTGGCACACTAGGGATCCAACCCACTCCACACAGGGAAGGGCGCAACCCTGTTTGCTACAGAGAGCTTTTAAAGACAAAAACTACAAACTAGAGGAATTTGGTGATGTTATAAAACACAATTGTGAGGCTACAGAAACACAATGCAAGCAATGGTGACCTTTGAGCTGACTGGCTGTGTTTAGCAGCCTGAAGCCCCTTGGAGAGGAAGGGGCTCCTTAGGGGGTGGGAAGCACTGCTTCAGGGCTGGGAAAGTTCATCCTGACCTCAGGTAGCTGTGGAACTAGGAACTCAGGAGCAGAGTATGAGGAAATGTGCTCTTCCAGTTGTGGTCAGCACAGGAGGGGCAGTCATGGGAGCAGCTGAAGTCAGGGTGGGAGGGGGCAGCCATGGGACCAGACCTGCTTCAGCTACAGACCTGTGCTGCCCCCTTTCCTTCTGATTAATTCTTTCTGACTTGCCCCTAACAATATAAACAATTCACTTAAAGTGGGAGCCAAACCTTCTCAACAGTGATGAAATGGTCTGCCTGGGACTTTCCCTTGAAAACTGAAACTAAACAAGTCTCTCTTAAGAAACCTACTCCTGGGGCTGGAGAGATGACCTAGTGGTTAAGAGCGCCTACCGCTCTTGCAGAGAACCCCAGTTCAATCCCTAGCACCCACATGGCGGCTGAGAACCGTCTTTAACTCCAGTTCCAGGGGAGCCCTCTTCTGACCTCCGTGGCATTGCACGACACGGGTGCACAAACCTACATCCAGACAGTACATTCATACTCATAAAAAAATAAATAAATAAAATTAAAAAAAAAAAAAAAAGAAAAGAAACCTACTCCCGGCTGGGCATGGTAGCTTATGCCTTTAATCCCAGCACTCGGGAGGCAGAAGCAGGCAGATCTGAAGGTCAGCCTGGTCTACATATAGAGTTCAAAAAAAAAAAAAAAAAAAGGCATTCCTGGGCAGCCAAATGACTGTGTGTAAAGGCATTTGCCATGCATGCCTGGTGACCAGAGTTTGCTTCCCAGAACTCATGCAAAGGTGAACAGCGAGAAGTGACTCTACCAAGTTGTCCTCCAATTTCTACATGAACACTGTGGCACAGGCAGCTACCCACTCCCCTGCCAATAAAGGCATTGCTGGCAAGTTTATCCTTAGAGCATTAAAATACTTAAAAATATCTAAACATGGGCTGGAGAGATGGCCTAGCGGTTAAGAGGTCCAACTGCTCTTGCAGAGGACCCAGGTTCGATCCCCAGCACCAACATGGCAGCTGAGAACCATCTTTGACTCCAGTTCCAGGGGAATCCTACACCCTCTTCTGACCTCCACAGCATTGCACGACCCGGTGCACAAACCTACATGCAGACAGCACATTCATACACATAAAAATAAATTTAAAAAATATCTAAACATGCAAATGTGCATGTACGTACATAGTATTTGAGTACCCACTTGTCGTATGCATAGTAGTGATGCATGAAGAACCCTCATCAAAAATATCAACTTTTAGGCTCAGTCTAACACTCAGATTTGGCAAAGTGACAATGGTCAAATGTTCAGTGGGGGCTGAGCCTCAGTATCGATCACTAAAATAGGACTACCATGTGTTTTGCAAGCTTTCTGTGGGGGTAAAAGAGCAACTGTTCATGTGTTCCTAGCCTCTATGTAACAGAGTATCGAGTACCAGGAGTATAAAGTAGCCACTATAGTAGCAGATTATAAACTCATGATCCTTACTCCTTCAACCTAGCAGATAATGAACTGTAAACCCAGAAGATAATGACTTGTTTAAATACATCATCTTGGGGCTGGAGAGATGGCCTAGCAGTTAAGAGTGCTGACTGCTCTTGCAGAGGACCCGGGTTCAATCCCTAGCACCCACATGGCGGCTGAGAACCGTCTTTAACTCCAGTTCCAGGGGAATCTGATGCCCTCTTCTGACCTCCATGGTATTGCACGACACGGGTGCACAAACCTACACGCAGACAGTACATTCATACACATACAAAAATAAAATTTAAAAAAATAAAAATAAATAAATAAATAAATACATCATCTGCAAACACAGAGTAATTTCTAATGGGCCTTCTTCATATTAGTACACACCACCACAGAGTGTCAGACCTGGAGAAGAAAAACTTAGGTGGCCTAGTGAGAAGATCAAGCATTTCTGTGTCTAAGAGACAAGAAATGACTGAGAAGCAAAGTCTGCAACAATGGCACTTTCCCCGTTTTTCTTTCTTCAGTTTTTGTCTGTTTTTGTTTTTAGTGGTAGTATGGGTAACCCAGGGCCACACACACCACTGAGCAACCCCTAGGCCTTCTGCTGCTTCTCTGGAGGCTGGCATTCCCAGCTCACATGGAAGCAGCTATGGCACTCCCACCTTACCTTAGGGTGGCACTGCAAGATGGAGAACAGTACATTGTGCATCTTCAGGAAGACACTGCCATATTCCTGGGGCTTCAGATGGTCCAGAGGGACTGTGAGCAAGATGCTAAAGACCAGGTTCACATGATGAGGGTTGCTGATGGTTTCCTCCCCTTGCCGTAGAAGGACAACCAGGACATCAAGAATAGGTTCGACTACCTTAAGGGCCACAGGCTGTTCTTGGCAGGCCTCTTGGTGTTGCAACTAACAAGACAGGCAAAGGAAAGACAGTCAAGATGATCCTCCAAAGAAGTAACAGCACTGTTGGCCCAGGTGACAAACATTGGACTGCCCATGTTCCACAATAAAGTGGTGTGGACAATGGGCAATCTGAAGGGACAAGAAGACTGCTGTCCAATCTCCAAGGGTGACATACTATGGACCTCATTGCGTCAGCCTACACTTTTTGTTGGTTATATCCACCAGATACAAACAATTTCTTTTTTTTTTTTTTATGTGTATCAGTGTACTGTCTGCATGTAGGTTGGTGCACCATGTTGTGCAATGCTGCAGAGGTCAGAAGAGGATGTCAGATTCCCCTGGAACTAGAGTTAAAAATGGTTCTTAGCCACCATGTGGGTGCTGGGAATCAAACCCGGGTCCTCTGCAAGAGCAGTTGGTGCTCTTAGCCACTGAGCCATCTCTCCAGCCCCAACAATTTCTTATAAAGGAGTAAACTCTGCCAGGCATGGTGGTGCACGCCTTTAATCCTAGCACTGGGGAGGCAGAGGCAGGCAGATCTCTGTGAGTTCAAGGCCAGCCTGGTCTACATAAAGAGTCCACGCCAGCTGGGACTAAAGGGAGACCCTATCTGAAAAAGACCAAAAAAAAAAAATAAACAAAGACAAATTCAAAAACAAAAAATTCAACAGTTGGATAGCATTGTAAAAATAACCTGTCACAGTATCAATAATCCAACTTACAGACCCAGCCTCCTCTTTCCTCCACTGTATCACAGGCCTTATACATGTATATCCCTTCTGATACTGGGATAGACTCAACTGACTACAGCATTTTGTGGGGAATCAACCCTCGGGATCTCCCTCACCTCTTCTGATTTCAGGGCCCACAGTAGCCTCACCTTATCCCCACACTCGTCTCATCACTCCTGATATTTCCTGTTGCCCAGCTCTCTTACCACCTCCAGGCCAGGTTGCTATTATCTAGTAGTGTGCACAGAAATGGGGTATCTGCTCATGGCTAACTACAGAATGAAGCTCTAGAAACAGAGGCCCCAAGAACTGGCCATCTTACAGAATAGGGACAGACAAGCTGGAGGGCACATGTCTAGAAGCCACTTACCATCAAAGCTGTGACTATTTGGGGGTATGTACGCCATAACAAACTTGCTTTCTCTCCTTTGAGTGAGCATTTAAGCAGCAGTTTGAGCAATCTAACAGCAGACAAAACATCCTGAAAAAAAGGACAAACTTTAGCACAGAAACACCCAACCCTCTGGGATAAAACTCCAGAGAAAAGGCCCTGTGAATGGTGCTCATGTGATAAAGCTGAGCCCTATTGTTGGGAATAGGGACAGGGTCTAGTAAGGGTTGAATCCTGAGAGCAAGGGCCATCTAGATTATATTGGCACACATAATAGGCAGTGAAGATTAGCAGAATTCCCAAAAAAGCAAAACCTTTGGGGAGTGTTACTGAGTCAGGCAAATAAGTGGTCTAGGACAGCAAGCTCAGCAAGGGATACAGAGTGGTGTGTCAAAGAATTTAATTTTTTTTTCTTTTGGTCTTTTTTTAGACAGGGTCTCCCTGTAGCCCCAACTGTCCTGGAACTCACTATGTAGACCAGGCTGGCCTAGAACTCACAGAGATTCGGCTGCCTCTGCCTCCCAAGTGCTGGGATTAAAGGTGTGCACCAGCCGGGCGTGGTGGCGCACGCCTTTAATCCTAGCACTTGGGAGGCAGAGGCAGGCGGATCTCTGTGAGTTCAAGGCCAGCCTGGTCTACAGAGGGAGTTCCAGGACAGCTGGGGCTATAGGGAGACCCTGTCTTGAAAAGTCCAAAAAAGGGGCTGGAGAGATAGCCTAGCGGTTAAGAGCACCGATGCTCTTGCAGAGGACCCGGGTTCAATCCCCAGCACCCACATGGCGGCTAAGAACCGTCTGTAACTCCAACTCCAGGAGAACTCCAGTTCCAGGGGAGTCCGAGACCCTCTTCTGACCTCCGCGGCATTGCACGACACGGGTGCACAGATTCAAGGCGTTGCGCCACCACACCTGGCTCATATTCACTATATTGACCATAAAAAATTAAGTTTCTTTACCAAAATAAATAAATGCCAGGCATGGTGGTGCCACACCTTTATTTTTTTTTATTTATTTATTTATTTATTTATTTATTTATTTATTTATTTATTTTTTGGTCTTTTCAAGACAGGGTCTCCTGTAGTCCCCAGCTGTCCTGGACTCACTCTGTAGACCAGGCTGGCCTGAACTCACAGAGATCCGCCTGCCTCGCTCCCAAGTGCTAGGATTAAGGCGTGGCCACCACGCCGGCTGGTGACACCTTTAACCCAGCACTTGGGAGGCAGAGGCAGCCGATATCCCTGTGAGTTCTAGGCCGCCTGTCTACATAGTGAGTTCCAGGACAGTTGGGGCTACAGGGGACCCTGTCTAAAAAAAGCCAAAAGAAAAAAAAATTACAATTCTTTGACACACCACTCTGTATCCCTTGCTGAGCTTGCTGTCCTAGACCACTTATTTGCCTGACTCAGTAACACTCCCCAAAGGTTTTGCTTTTTTGGGAATTCTGCTAATCTTCACTGCCTATTATGTGTGCCAATATAATCTAGATGGCCCTTGCTCTCAGGATTCAACCCTTACTAGACCCTGTCCCTATTCCCAACAATAGGGCTCAGCTTTATCACATGAGCACCATTCACAGGGCCTTTTCTCTGGAGTTTTATCCCAGAGGGTTGGGTGTTTCTGTGCTAAAGTTTGTCCTTTTTTTCAGGATGTTTTGTCTGCTGTTAGATTGCTCAAACTGCTGCTTAAATGCTCACTCAAAGGAGAGAAAGCAAGTTTGTTATGGCGTACATACCCCCAAATAGTCACAGCTTTGATGGTAAGTGGCTTCTAGACATGTGCCCTCCAGCTTGTCTGTCCCTATTCTGTAAGATGGCCAGTTCTTGGGGCCTCTGTTTCTAGAGCTTCATTCTGTAGTTAGCCATGAGCAGATACCCCATTTCTGTGCACACTACTAGATAATAGCAACCTGGCCTGGAGGTGGTAAGAGAGCTGGGCAACAGGAAATATCAGGAGTGATGAGACGAGTGTGGGGATAAGGTGAGGCTACTGTGGGCCCTGAAATCAGAAGAGGTGAGGGAGATCCCGAGGGTTGATTCCCCACAAAATGCTGTAGTCAGTTGAGTCTATCCCAGTATCAGAAGGGATATACATGTATAAGGCCTGTGATACAGTGGAGGAAAGAGGNCTAGCAGAGGCAGGGGGATCTTTGTGAGTTCAAGGCCAGCCTGGTCTACAGAGTGAGTTCCAGGACAGCTGGGGCTACAGGGAGACCCTGTCTTGAAAAGACAAAAAAAAAAATAATAATAATATATATATATATTAATTGAATATACAATAGTTAGCATTCACATAATAAGAACACACATTTGTAATATGGAGAAATTCTCCTATGAAAAATAAAGACTCCTCGCTGGGAGGTGGACAAGCCCAGAGCTGGGCTCCCTCCCAGAGCTCTTGCCCTGCCTCCATGCTGTGAGCTAAATTTGCTTAGTTTTAGATGTGACACAAAATTTCAATCAGCCCTTCCTTTTCCTCCCCCATAGTGGACACTACTCTGGGCCTAGAATAGTAAGAAAAAAGTATCCACCTGCAGATCTGCTTTCCATGCATGAGTGATGTCCAGCCCCTGAAGAGTTGACTGCATCACCAGCCCAAAGTCCTCCATTGTCCCAGCCTCCACTATCTGAGTCAGCAGGGTTCCTAAGTGAGGCTCAATATCCTGAATGACTGGATCAGGAATCTCTGGATCTGCAGGAAAAGAAGCCAAAACCATTAAGTCCTGACAGACAAGGGACAGTGAGCTGCCATGATGGCCATATGCTAACACCATGTAGCAATTAAAAACTGAGTTACTGGGCATCGTGCTTTATCCCAACATTCAGGGGGCAGAAGCTGGTGGCTCTCTGTGAGTTCAAGGCCAGCCTGGTCTACCCAATGAAGTTCCAGGCCAGTTGGGGCTACTACACAGTAAGACACTGTCTCAAAAACAAGCAAACAGCCAGGTGTGGTGGCACACACCTTTAATCCCAGTACTTGGAAGAGGCAGGCAGAAGGGTGCAGAAGTAGGATATTTTCAAATACTCATGAATGTTGAAAAGATTATTAGAAAACTGACATTCCTGGGAGTGTCTGCTGAGTCACTGGGTAATTTCTGGGGTCCTCTGGCCTACAATAAAGCCCAAATCAGGGTCTTTAAGGAACGCCATCGCTGATTCCATAGCACCTGTCAACCAGCATTTCAGACATGCACATATTGTCAAAATACTTGTACTTCTCAGTCTGCACTCACTCCTTACAGCAGGGGGGCAGGTACCAGGAGTTTGGACTGACAATAGATATAGGCTCATCTCTCCTATGGTCTCTAATACCTGAACTCAGGGCCTCTGTCAGCCGCAATTCTCTCTTCAGTAAAATGAGCACAACAGCAAAATGCCTGTGGTTAGTGAGTAAAAGGACATGGAGCCTACATAAGCCTTCCCAGTAGGGCTCACCATCTCCTGCCCAGCTGTGCTTCATGACCACTCACTCGCACTTGGCTTGCAAGGACCCTTCTCAACTCCGTTCCACATTCAGGTTGGGTTTTGTATTCCACACTTTCTTTTCTATAATCAGTATGTATTCTATTACTTAAGCCCAAATTAGCAACATTATCTACCAGGGTAGATAGTTCTACACAGCCAGCCAGCTCAGCTCTAAAGCACCTGCTTTCCCAAACTCCACCGATACAGTCTATTCTACTACCTGAAAGCACTCTTCATAAGAACTGTCTGTGAAATCCCCCTCAGCACCATCGGAGGACAGAGACACCCCCTCGGGTCATTTTTTTGGCTACTCTTCAGGTCTTTAAGGACATTGTCATATCCCTTCTCCTTTTTCTAGTGCTTTGGGCCTCCCCTCACTTGGCATTTCTTCCAGACTCCTAACTGCTCTACCATGTCACTATACAGTCTGATGACTCAGCTGTGTGAGGGCTGGACCAGGGTGGTGGACCACATGTTGGATTCCTGAAGCTCGGGCTGTTCCAGGAGTCAGAGGTACCACAGGTCAGGGATTTAAGAGTAAGGCTTAATGCCAGGCATGGTGGAGCACGCCTTTAATCCTAGCACTTGGGAGGCAGAGGCAGGTGGATCTTTGTGAGTTCAAGGCCAGCCTGGTCTACAGAGTGAGTTCCAGGACAGCTGGGGCTACAGGGAGACCCTGTCTCAAACAAAACAAAACAAAAAACGACAACGAAAAAAAAGAGTGAGGCTTAAATTACCTCAGCTCACCAGGACTAGGGGAAGGGGACATAGTATTCTGCTTAACAAAAGGGCAGCGGCCACAGCTTCAGATGCCAGCTGCCATCTCAAGACACTCAGAATGCTGTCACAAACTTTAATAAAAATACTCAATGTAAGTCACAGTAAGGGAAGAATCAGTCCTTGAATTATTAACAGAAAAAGACCACAACATGTCAGGGTCTTCCTAATTCAGCCACACTTGGGTCAGCAACAGAAAGGTCATTGACGAGGAGACAAGAGCAGTGCTATCCCCCCACAGCCCAGGTCTGGCACTGGCCCAGGCCGAGCAGGTGGCTGTAGTTCCTAAAGGCCCCTTCCCATTGTGGTTTCTCTATGGGAATCAACTCACCACATACTCTCACTGCCTCTCAAGCCTAACCTCAAAAGACTACCAGTTACCTTAGCCCCTCAGCAATCCCCAAACTAAAAGGAAAGCCTCTGTCACCTGTAGTGTGGTGTCGAGAAACTGTAAAACATCAGGCCTGATCATCTGTCTGCTCTGGGGATTAAGTCTATTTAGTTTTGTTTTTTCTTTTTGAGATGGGGTCTCCAACTGGCTTTGAATTCATTATGTAGAACAGGCTGGCCTTGATCTCATAAAGAGACCCACCTGCCTCTGCCTCCCGAGTGCTGGAATTAAAGGCATCCACCACCAAACCAGGCTCTATTTAATTTTTGTATGCTAATAAGATGCAGAAGCCTTAGAACTTGGGCTGGAGAGATGGCCTAGCGGTTAAGAGCGCCGACTGCTCTTACAGAGGACCCGGGTTTGATCCCCAGCACCCACATGGCGGCTGAGAACCATCTGAAACTCCAATTCCAGGAGAACTCCAGTTCCAGGGGAATCTGACACCCTCTTCTGACCTCCGTGGCATTGCACGACATGGGTGCACACATCTGCATGCAGAGAGTACATTCATACACATACAGAAATAAATAAAATTTTAAAAATATATATTAAAAAAAAAGAAGCCTTAGAACTTTTGTTGCATTACATAGATGGAGCCACTTCTAGAGTACGAAGGTTCTAAATACCAATCAAGGAGCTGGAGAGATGTCTCAGCAGTTAAGAACACTAGCTGTTCTTGCAGAGGACCTGGGTTTGGTACCTAGCACTCACATGGTGGCTGTTCTAGTTTATCTTCAATTGTCATGACAAATATTCTGACCAAAACCAACTTGGGGAGGAAAGGGTTTATTTGGCTTACAACTCCCCAGTCACAGTTCATCATTGAGGGAGCCCAAGATAGGAACTCAGGGCAGGAACCTGGAGGCAGGAGCCAAAGCACAGGCCATAAAGGAATGCTTCCTGGCTTGCTCACTTGGCCCATGCCCAGCCTGCTTTCTTATACAATACACAACAACCTGCCCAGGAATGGTACCACTCATATGGGCTGGACCCTCCCACATCACTCGATAATCAAGACAGTACTCCACAGATGTGGCCACAGGCCAGGGCAATGGAGCCAATTCCCCAATTGAGACTCCCTCAACCCAGGTGTGTCAAGTTGACACTAAAGCTACCCAGCACAATGGCTAACAACTGTTTATAACTCCAGTTTCAGGGTTTCTGATACCCTCTTCTGACTTCCTCAGGCAAAGAATGCATACACATGGTACATTTATATACACATATGCAAAACATTCATGCACTCTTGCACACAAGACAATCCCTAAAACATGAGAGGACCCAAGAAGCCTAGAAGGCTTCAGTGTGCGTAGGGAAAGAAAGATGGAAAAGTAACTACTTAAATGGACCAAGAATATACACAGAGGAAATGACATCCCAGATGCTATAAGACTGGAAAGCAAACTTGCTTTTTTTTTTTTTTGGTCTTTTCGAGACAGGGTCTCCCTGTAGCCCGAGCTGTCCTGGAACTTGCTCTGTAGACCAGGCTGGCCCTTGAACTCACAAAGATCCACCTGCCTCTGTCTCCCAAGTGCTAGGATTAAAGGCATGCACCACCATGCCCGGCATGAGACCAAGCTTTCTACCATCTCCATATGGCACTTCTAAAGATGCCAGGCCAAAGCATACTCAAGAGGGGAGGCCCAGCCAGTTGTAGTGGTGCACACTGGTAGATGTGCTGACCAGGTGGAGGAACAGGACGACAAGAAGGGAGGCCTGGCAACTTGGTTGTGGAGGCCCAAGTGTCTTAAATCCCTGTAGCACAGAATCGACTCAGAAATGAATACCTTACCTGTAAGAACTTTCTTCATAGAATGGAAGATGGAGACAAAAACAGAACCATTTTGTGGATGGAGCTCTGGGGCCAAAAAGAAGAGAGTTAGAAACTGCAAGGCTGCCGGGAAAAACTGAGCATTCCTCGCCAGGGCTGGCAACTTCTCCAGCAACTGAAGGTACACATCACGGTAAAAAGTTGTGTGAGCAAGCAGTGCTCTGTCTGTATCTACCCCTTGAGAAATGGGGGGCTCCCCTTCCCTGAGGTGTTGGCTCAGGTCCACTTCTAAGAGCGTAGAGACAGCTGAGAGGAAGACTGAGGGCAAGTGGTGGCCTCCAGGTTCAGGCACTGAGCAGAGCTTTAGCATGGTACCCATTTGGATCATGGCCTTCTGCAGCAGCTCAGGCAATGCTGCTGGGGCCTCCAGTAGCTGCTTCCGCTCCTTAACAAAAGGCCCCAGGACTTGACAAAGCTTGGTTAGAGCCATCAGAAGCACCTGCTTGCCCAGGGGGCTCTGGATTTCCAATTCTTTGCTTGAAAGAAAGGTAGTGATTTTTCCAAAGTTGAGCACCAAGCTCAGCTTTGCTTGAATGACTATCTGCATTAACTGCTCCAAGAATGCCCCGACTGTCTGAAGGAGCCGCAGCCATGCGGGGTCATCCTCTTTAACTTGGAACCGGCTGCTGGCTTGCAACAGTGAGGTCAGCACAACCTCAAAGAGGTCACTAACATACATGACCTTGAACACAGAACGGGCATGCCTTCCTGTCTGCAAACCAATGAGGAGCTGGTAGCATGTCACCAAGAACCGGAGGGCTGGTGAGGAAGAGCGGCGTTCCACCGTGGAGACAGCCATGGAGAGCAACACAAGAGAGTAATGCACATGGTGAGATGGCGTGAGGCCGTCCAGGCGCAGGGCGGAAACGACTTCCGAGAGTTCCAGGAGGGCTTCCAGCTGCTTTCCCTCCAGCTGGACAGGAAAGTCACCCTTGGTCAAGGCTAGTAAATTCTGGGCAACCTCTCCTCTTGGTGCTACACCTTCAGGTCCATCTTTTGCCAATTTAGTTTCCCAATGAGCCACAACTATGTGGTGGTCCTTTTCAAAAAGCCAGGGTAGCTGCTGACTAAGATGACTCGTGTCACCTTGGACACCAGAGCACAGAATACTAGAACATCTTGAAACAACACACATCAAGAAGGCAGAATGGAGGGACTGCATCTCAGCGAAGAGAGGGCTGTGAAGGAGGGACGTGGACACTTTTCTGAGTGTGAAATATGGCTCACTAGGTGCTGGGCCTTCCTGGGCTTTACTTGCAGGTAAAGTTTCTAATAGGACAGTAGCAAGGAATCTCACATCATCCGCACAAATGTAGGGTAATAAAACTGTGAGGTTTGACACAATCAAGTACCAGAGGGCTATAGGGTATGTGGACTCGCTCACTGTCCCTACCTGCCCGTCCCAGGCAGCTACTGTCTTCTGACTCAAGCAGTCTCTGCTAGAACCAAGAATATGGGCAGTGTCGTATCTCAAAGTTTGCAGAGCTTCTTTGGACTGGGAATTGGTCTGCATTAAAGTCTTTTTCACTTTCTGCAGGTACAGCTGTTCTAAGCAATACCTACTGAGAGAGCTGGACTGAGCTATACACTTTTCCACTTTCTTCCAAAGCTGTGTTTCCACACCTGGTAGCAACAAAGGGAGGCTTGAGCTGTCCAAAGCAGCCCTGGTTAGGGGCCCAGCCTCAGAACGATACTGGCTACAGTGTAGACTGAAGGCAGTGTCCACCTGGACCCAGGTATAAGACAGCAGGAGTGCAGAGTCACCCACCTGCTGCCGCCACAGCTCAGACTCTAGGCCCCAGGGCTCCAACAGAAGGGCCAGCAGTGGCTTTACAAGCTCTCTCAGCATCCTCTCCATCATGCGCTGTGTCCGTTTGATGACAGGCAGAGGTGTGCCACTGTCCAGGCTCAGCATATTGAACATGATGCAGTGTAACAGAGAGCTTAGGGACAGTGCCTTCAAGGCCATGTCAGCTTCATTCCGCAAACAAGGCAGGACTAAAGACTGGAACTTCTCTAGCACAAGGGACCATGTGTCCAGGATCTGACTCTGCGGTAGCTCCAAGAGGCATGCACAGAGTGCCGTGGAAGGGCCTGAGGCCAACACAGGCTGCCTCAATGCCTCAGCGGCTGGACGGCAGATCACCCCCAAAACCTCCTCAAACAATCGTGGTATCTGTCGGAGCTTGGAATATGTTTGGAAGACTGTGTTAATAAGTACCTCCTGAGCTTTTTTGGCTCGAAGTTCTGTTATTTCTGCATCAATCCAAGCTGAAGACAACAGGTCATCCAGGTCTGGCTCTAAAATCAAATGATTCAATGACATTAAAATCTTTAGGCAGCGGAACCAGGCTGGAACAGATGCTTGTGAATTGTTTATCAGCAGTTCAGCCACATGGCGGTAAAAGTGAAACTGTGTCTCCCCATGCCGGATCCTGTCAGCAGCTACATTGTAGATGTTGTTGGTGGCCACGGAGTTTAGCAGCTGTTCTATAGCCAAAAGCTCTGTGGTCCAGTCTGATAGGGACAGAGCTCCCATCTGCCCCACTTGCAGATGCGAGATCTGCAAGCAGTCAAACAACCTGGAGAGAGCCTGGAAGCACAGAAACTGGTTATCCTCCTTAAGATATGAGTCCAGAAAGAGTCTGTACAATAAGGCCACTGAGCTGGCCACAACCGAGGCATGAAGGTCTGATTTGCAGTATCCAGCTTCCACCAGCCTGGAAATCACAGTTTGCATTGGAGTAAGAAGACTCTTCAGGATCCCCATCTTTGGGTTCCCTACCTGCTGATCCAAGAGCTCCTCCTTGTAGGACAGGAGCAGATCGGATCGAAAAATTCCACCTCGAAGCATAGCATCAATCTTATTTCTGATATCTCGGCTTAGCCGCAGCTGGCCCTGGCCAGCCTGTGTCCATGTACCCCCAGAAAGCAAGTGTCTCAGCACTAGGCAGGGCTGGAGCAGGTGCCCAGTCATATCCCCAAAAACACGCCTGGGGTTGACCTGCTGCTGCTGGAGTGAGAGGTAATGGTCAATAGCCAGATGAATGACCTCAAATAGCTGGGCTGTCATGGCTCCTTCTGGCTGCCTGCAGGCTGACCAGCAGAGGTGGCTCAGCAAGGTCACCATCAGCTCTTGTTTGGCCGTGTAGATGACAGCAAGCGCAGGTGTTGAGAGGATGCCCTGGCAGCAACTCAAGATGGCACAGATGTTTCTTTGGGATCCGGAAAGGGAGAACTCAGCTATTCTCTCATTTATAATCTNATTATGGTATGTTAATATGATTGAATATTGCTTATAATTGTAAAGTCTTCGGGGCTGGAGAGATGGACTGGCGGTTAAGAGCGCCGACCACTCTTGCAGAGGACCCAGGTTCGATCCCCAGCACCCACATGGCGGCTAAGAACCGTCCAAAACTCCAATTCCAGGAGAACTCCAGTTCCAGGGGAATCCGACACCCTCTTCTGAACTCCGCGGCATTGCACGACACGGGTGCACAGACCTGCATGCAGACAGTACATCCATACACATACACAAATAAATAAAATTAAAAAAAATAATAATAATTGTAAAGTCTTCAAAAATGAGTAGTCCTTTGGGAGGCAGAGGCAGGCGGATCTTTGTGAGTTCAAGGCCAGCCTGGTCTACAGAGTGAGTTCCAGGACAGCTGGGACTACAGGGAGACCCTGTCTCGAAAAAAACCAAATAAATAAATAAATAAATAAATAAATAGCTGGACTTTCCAAAGCTTAAATGTCCACTCTTCTTAGAGCCCAAGTCATAATTCAGGTAGTACTTGAGTCATGACCCTGTAGCCCTATATACATTTTTATAGTCATTACATATTCCTATTAAAAAAATATCAAAGCAGGTCTGAAGATACAACTCAGTTGGTAGGGCACTTGCGTAGCAAGCATGAAGCCTTGAGTTCCATCCCCAGCACTACATAAACCAAGTATGCCTGCAATCCTAGTACTTAAGAGGTAGAATCAGGAGGACCACAAATTCAAGGCCATCCTCAGCTACATATCCAGTTCAATGCCTGGCTGGGATGCAAAAGACCCTGTCTTGGGCATGGTAGCTCCTACCTTTGATCCCAGCACTCAGGCGGCAGAGGCAGGCGGATCTCTGTTAATTCAAGACCAGCCTGGTCTACAAAGTCAGTTCCAGGCCAGCTGGGGCTACAGAGAGACCCTGTTTCAAAAAGGCAAAAAACCAAAAACAAACAAACAAACAAAATAAACCCTTACACTATTACTGCTACTTCCTTCTCCTCCTCCCCTAATTTGAAATTTCCCACATCTTTATAAAATAGAATATGAAACAAGTTTAAGCATCAATGAGAAATTAACAAAAATACATATTAAAACACACAAGTCAACAAAAAAAGACCATTATTTACCTTGACAAGGGAAATCTGAAGATTTATTGTCTTTCCCTTCTTGAGGAGATTCTGTAATTTTCTGCTATGTAGAATGTTATCTACATAGTCCCAGAGCCTTTCAACAATGTCTTCCTTTAGTTCAAGTTTTTTCTTGTAAAATGCAACCAACGATTGCCTTGCCCAATCAAGCAAAACCTGGATTTTTAGAAAACAAACTTTCAAAATAAACTTAAGAATTTCAATTTTGACATTATAGGAACATCCAGTCATGACCAAATCCCACTGTAAGGAAAATGAAAGAAAACATAAACAACTTTCCTTTAAAACATGCTTATAGGGCTGGAGAGATGGCCTAGAGGTTAGGAGTGCCGACTGCTCTTGCAGAGAACCCGGGTTTGATCCCTAGCACCCACATGGTGGCCGAGAACCGTCTGAAACTCCAATTCCAGGAGAATTTCAGTTCCAGGGGAATCTGACGCCCTCTTCTGACCTCCGCGGCATTGCACAACATGGGTGCACAGACCCACATGCAGACAGTACATTCATACACATACAGAAATAAATAAAATTAAAAAAAAAATAAAAAATAAAACATGCTTATAGCTATGTACGTTGTTGTACACTTTCACCTGCAGCACTCAGAAGGCATAGGCAGGCAGATCTCTGTGAGTTCAAGGCCAGCCTTGTCCACATAGTTGAGTTCCAAGTCAGCTAACACTGCACAGTGAGACATCTCAAAAAAGAAACAAAACACATGTCTGTAGTACCAGCTTCTCTGGGGGCTGAGAAAGAAAATAACTTCAGTCTACAAGTTCAAGATGTGTCTGGGCAACATAGCAAAATCCTACCTCAACATTTAAACAAATAGGCTGAGTGTGATTACACAGGCCTATAATTGCAGGACTTAGGAAGCTAAGGCAAGAACTCTCAAAGACAGCATGAGCTGTATAGTAAAAGCATATTTACTTAAAAAAAAAATCTGGGGCTAGAGACTTGGCTCAGAGGTTAAGAGCACTGGCTGTTCTTCCAGAGGACCCAGGTCTGTTTCTCATCACCTACATAGCAACTAACAACCAGCTGTAACTCTACTTCCAAGAATTCCAACCACTCTTCTGGCCTCTGTGGCCAATGCACACACATAGTGCACTGGCATACACGCAAGCAAAACAATGTACACACATGGTGCACTGGCATATATGCAAGCAAAACAATCATATACATAAACATAAAGCAAAACATTTTTAAATCCTTCACCTTTGGTATCAAATAGTAGTAAAATAAAAATGTTCTGAAATGTTTCTTTTTATTTTATTATTGGTCTTTTTCAGACAGGGTCTCCCTGTAGCTCCAGCTGTCTTGGAACTCTGTAAACAGGGCTGGCCTTGAGCTCACAGAGATCCACCTGCCTCTGCCTCCAGAGTGCTGGGATTAAAGGCATGGGCCACCACACCTGGGTCTGCCCAGCCCCAGAGTGCTGGGATTAAAGGCATGGGCCACCACACCAGGGTCTGAAATGTTTATTATTAAGGAATGAAACAGAAAAAAAAAAAAGTGTCTTCTTCATTTGGAGTCAACGAAGTTTCTGAAGGGTTTTTCGTTTGTTTGTTTGTTTATTTGTTTTTGTCTTTTTGAGAAGACCGGGTCTCCCTGTAGCCCCAGCTGCCCTGGAACTCACTCTGTAGACCAGACTGGCCTTGAACTCACAGAGATATGCCTGCCTCTGCCTCCCGAGTGCTAGGATTGAAGGCTGGGCATTGTGACGCCCATGCCCAGCCTTTAATCCTCTATTCTAAGAGAAGCACGATAAATGTCCACAATGACCAGAAAATCAGTCACATACTCAAAGCAAAATAGCAATGAGGTTTTAATTAAAAGAAAAAAAAAAATAGATCTCCTGAGGCCAGCGGAAGGAAGAGCAGGAGACAGGTAGGAGCTGGGTGCCTCAGCAAAACTGATTGTTGATCCCTTAATCCAGCTGTCTTTGGCTTCATTGGCATTTGTGGCTGTGGGGTCCTCCCAGCTGGGATTAAAGGTGGGGTCTTTGGCTTGATTGGATTTTGTGGCTGTGGGGGCGGAGTTATCCTTCCAGTCGGTATTAAAGGTGGGTTTGTGTGACTCTTGAGATCTGAGATCTCCTGAGGCCAGCGGAAGGTACCGGGGCATGGGCTGAAGAAACCCCAACTGGGAATATGAAGAGGCATCAGAAGGAGGCAAGCAAAGCAAGCCTTCAACACAGTGAAGAGGCATTTAAGACTCACACTGGAATACAGGCAAGGAGAAGCCCATATGCCAGGATCACGAAGAAGAGACAGCACGGGAAAGGGGCAGGATAATCCCGCCCCAAGCTTTACCAACCCTATGGAAGACTCCTGCAGTGGGATCCCTCTGGGGATGCCCCAGGACACAGACATCAGAAACACAATTGGGAACATATTTAAAGAACTACAAGATCATAAAGAACAAATTAAAGAACTAAGAAAAGAAAATGAGGAACTCAAGAACGACCTAGAGAGAGAGAATGACAAGCTCCAGAAGGAAGTAGAAACAATGAAAAGATCCCATGCTGAAAAAGATAAAGAAACCAACCAGCAAACCAAAGAGCTACAAGAAGAGATCAAGAAGCTCCAAAAAGAAGTGGAAATACTAAAGAAATCAGAAGAGGAAATGAAAAAGGAAATCAAACACTCATCCATTCAAGAGGAAAGGAATGAAAAAAGCCTCAGAAGCAGAATGGAGGAAGCAGAACAAAGAATATCAGACCTGGAGGACAACACAGAACAACTAAAAACCTCAAGGAAAGATTATGAAAAATTTAAAAATACACAAAAATGGAACAACCAGGAGCTGTGGGACACTATGAAAAGATCAAACCTCCGCATCATAGGAATAGAGGAAGGAGAAGAATCCCAAGAGAATGGTATTGATCAGATCTTCAACAGAATAATAGATGAAAACTTCCCCAAACTAAAAAAGGACAAACCAATACCAATACAAGAAGCACATAGAACTCCAAACAGACAAGATCAGAAAAGAAATTCTCCACGCCACATCATAGTTAAAATGCTAGACACCCAAAACAAAGACAAAATCCTTAAAGCCACAAGAGAAAAACAACAAGTGACCTATAAGGGGAAACCTATCAGAATTACAACTGACTTCTTCAGAGGACCCGGGTTTGACTCCCCGCACCCAAATGGGCGGCTGAGAACATCTGAAGCTCCAATTTCCAGGAGAACTTCCAGTTCCAAGGGAATTGACATCCTCTTCTTGACCTCCGTGGGCATTGCCACAACATGGGTTTGACACATTGCATGCAGGAGAGTACATTATACCATACCGAAAATAAATAAAATTTTAAAAATATATATATTAAAAAAAAGAAATTAATAAAATAAAATATATTTACCAAAAAACATTAGAGGAGCCACTCCTAAGTCCGAAGGTTTTAAATACCAATCAAGGAGAGGAGTAGAGGATGTATCAGCAGTTAAAATAGCACTTGGTGTTCTTGCAGGGGACCTGGGTTTGCGTTATACCACTAGTCACTCACATGGTGGCTGATTCTCAGTTTATCTTCAATTTTTCATATACAATACATTCTGACCAAAAACCACTGGGGGGAAAGGGTTTATTTGGCCTTTACAACTCCCCAGTCACAGTTCATCATTGAGGGAGCCCAATATATTAATTCAAGGCAGGAGCTGGAGGCAGGAGCCGAAGCAAAGGGCCATAAAAGGACTTGCTTCCTGGTTGCTCACTTGGCCCACTTGGCCAGCCTGCTTTCTTAGAAAAATTACACAACAACCTGCCCAGTATGGTACCACTCATATGGGCTGGACCCTCCCACATTCAACTCAACAATCAAGACCTACGTCACTTCACAGATGTGGCCCACAGGCCAGGGTGGAGCAATTCCCCAATTTGAGGACTCCCTCAACCAGGTGTGTCAAGTTGAACTAAGCTACCCAGCACAAATGGCAACAACTGTTTATAACTCCTGTTTCAGGGTTCTGCTACCCTCTTCTTGATTCCTAGGCAAAGCATGCATACACATTGGTACATTCATATACACATATGCAAATACATTCATGCACTCTTGCACACAAGACAATCCCTAAAACATGAGAGGACCCAAGAAGCCTAGAAGGCTTCAGTGTGCGTAGGGAAAGAAAGATGGAAAAGTAACTACTTAAATGGACCAAGAATATACACAGAGGAAATGACATCCCAGATGCTATAAGACTGGAAAGCCAATACCTTGCTTTTTGTTTTTTTTTTTGGTCTTTTCGAGACAGGGTCTCCCTGTAGCCCGAGCTGTCTGGAAAAATCTTGCTCTGTCAACCCAGGTCTGGCCCTCTTGAACCCACAAAGATTCCACCTGCCTGTCTCAAGTGCTGGGATTAACGGCATTTGCCACCATGCCCTGCCACGGGGCATGGACGCGACCCACTGGCTTTCTACCATCCTCATATGGCACTTCTAAAGATGCCAGGCCAAAGCATACTCAAGAGGGGAGGCCCAGCCAGTTGTAGTGGTGCACACTGGTAGATGTGCTGACCAGGTGGAGGAACAGGACGACAAGAAGGGAGGCCTGGCAACTTGGTTGTGGAGGCCCAAGTGTCTTAAATCCCTGTAGCACAGAATCGACTCAGAAATGAATACCTTACCTGTAAGAACTTTCTTCATAGAATGGAAGATGGAGACAAAAACAGAACCATTTTGTGGATGGAGCTCTGGGGCCAAAAAGAAGAGAGTTAGAAACTGCAAGGCTGCCGGGAAAAACTGAGCATTCCTCGCCAGGGCTGGCAACTTCTCCAGCAACTGAAGGTACACATCACGGTAAAAAGTTGTGTGAGCAAGCAGTGCTCTGTCTGTATCTACCCCTTGAGAAATGGGGGGCTCCCCTTCCCTGAGGTGTTGGCTCAGGTCCACTTCTAAGAGCGTAGAGACAGCTGAGAGGAAGACTGAGGGCAAGTGGTGGCCTCCAGGTTCAGGCACTGAGCAGAGCTTTAGCATGGTACCCATTTGGATCATGGCCTTCTGCAGCAGCTCAGGCAATGCTGCTGGGGCCTCCAGTAGCTGCTTCCGCTCCTTAACAAAAGGCCCCAGGACTTGACAAAGCTTGGTTAGAGCCATCAGAAGCACCTGCTTGCCCAGGGGGCTCTGGATTTCCAATTCTTTGCTTGAAAGAAAGGTAGTGATTTTTCCAAAGTTGAAGCACAAAGCTCAGCTTTTGCTTGTAATGGACTATCTGCTATCAACTGGCTCAAAGAATGCACGACTGTCTTCTGAAGGAGCCGCAGCCAGGGGGGTCATCCTCTTTAACTTGGAACCGGCTGCTGGCTTGCAACAGTGAGGTCAGCACAACCTCAAAGAGGTCACTAACATACATGACCTTGAACACAGAACGGGCATGCCTTCCTGTCTGCAAACCAATGAGGAGCTGGTAGCATGTCACCAAGAACCGGAGGGCTGGTGAGGAAGAGCGGCGTTCCACCGTGGAGACAGCCATGGAGAGCAACACAAGAGAGTAATGCACATGGTGAGATGGCGTGAGGCCGTCCAGGCGCAGGGCGGAAACGACTTCCGAGAGTTCCAGGAGGGCTTCCAGCTGCTTTCCCTCCAGCTGGACAGGAAAGTCACCCTTGGTCAAGGCTAGTAAATTCTGGGCAACCTCTCCTCTTGGTGCTACACCTTCAGGTCCATCTTTTGCCAATTTAGTTTCCCAATGAGCCACAACTATGTGGTGGTCCTTTTCAAAAAGCCAGGGTAGCTGCTGACTAAGATGACTCGTGTCACCTTGGACACCAGAGCACAGAATACTAGAACATCTTGAAACAACACACATCAAGAAGGCAGAATGGAGGGACTGCATCTCAGCGAAGAGAGGGCTGTGAAGGAGGGACGTGGACACTTTTCTGAGTGTGAAATATGGCTCACTAGGTGCTGGGCCTTCCTGGGCTTTACTTGCAGGTAAAGTTTCTAATAGGACAGTAGCAAGGAATCTCACATCATCCGCACAAATGTAGGGTAATAAAACTGTGAGGTTTGACACAATCAAGTACCAGAGGGCTATAGGGTATGTGGACTCGCTCACTGTCCCTACCTGCCCGTCCCAGGCAGCTACTGTCTTCTGACTCAAGCAGTCTCTGCTAGAACCAAGAATATGGGCAGTGTCGTATCTCAAAGTTTGCAGAGCTTCTTTGGACTGGGAATTGGTCTGCATTAAAGTCTTTTTCACTTTCTGCAGGTACAGCTGTTCTAAGCAATACCTACTGAGAGAGCTGGACTGAGCTATACACTTTTCCACTTTCTTCCAAAGCTGTGTTTCCACACCTGGTAGCAACAAAGGGAGGCTTGAGCTTCCCAAGCAGCTGCTTAGCGGGGGCCCAGCTCAACGATAACCTTGGATACAGTGGTTAGACTGAGGCAGTGTCCACCTGGACCCAGGTATAAGACAGCAGGAGTGCAGAGTCACCCACCTGCTGCCGCCACAGCTCAGACTCTAGGCCCCAGGGCTCCAACAGAAGGGCCAGCATGGTTTACAAAGCTCTTCTCAGCATCCTCTCCCATAATGCGCGTGTACGTTTGATCGATCAGGAGAGGTGATGCCACTGTCCCGGCTCAGCACTATTGAACCATTGATGCAGTGTAACAGAGAGCTTAGGGACAGTGCCTTCAAGGCCATGTCAGCTTCATTCCGCAAACAAGGCAGGACTAAAGACTGGAACTTCTCTAGCACAAGGGACCATGTGTCCAGGATCTGACTCTGCGGTAGCTCCAAGAGGCATGCACAGAGTGCCGTGGAAGGGCCTGAGGCCAACACAGGCTGCCTCAATGCCTCAGCGGCTGGACTGCCCAGATCACCCCCAAAACCTCCTCAAACAATCGTGGTATCTGTCGGAGCTTGGAATATGTTTGGAAGACTGTGTTAATAAGTACCTCCTGAGCTTTTTTGGCTCGAAGTTCTGTTATTTCTGCATCAATCCAAGCTGAAGACAACAGGTCATCCAGGTCTGGCTCTAAAATCAAATGATTCAATGACATTAAAATCTTTAGGCAGCGGAACCAGGCTGGAACAGATGCTTGTGAATTGTTTATCAGCAGTTCAGCCACATGGCGGTAAAAGTGAAACTGTGTCTCCCCATGCCGGATCCTGTCAGCAGCTACATTGTAGATGTTGTTGGTGGCCACGGAGTTTAGCAGCTGTTCTATAGCCAAAAGCTCTGTGGTCCAGTCTGATAGGGACAGAGCTCCCATCTGCCCCACTTGCAGATGCGAGATCTGCAAGCAGTCAAACAACCTGGAGAGAGCCTGGAAGCACAGAAACTGGTTATCCTCCTTAAGATATGAGTCCAGAAAGAGTCTGTACAATAAGGCCACTGAGCTGGCCACAACCGAGGCATGAAGGTCTGATTTGCAGTATCCAGCTTCCACCAGCCTGGAAATCACGGTTTGCATTGGAGTAAGAAGACTCTTCAGGATCCCCATCTTTGGGTTCCCTACCTGCTGATCCAAGAGCTCCTCCTTGTAGGACAGGAGCAGATCGGATCCGACTAAATTCCCACCTCGAGCATTAGCATCAAATTTATTTCTGATATTCGGCTTATGCCGCCGTGTCCCCTGGCCAGCCTGTGGCATGTACCCCCGGAAAGCAAGTGGTCTTCAGCCACTAGGCAGGGCTTGAAGCAGGTGCTCCAGTCATCATCCCCAAAAACAGCCTGAGGGTTGACTGCTCTGCGGAGTTGAAGAGTGTGGTAATGGTCAATAGCCAGATGAATGACCTCAAATAGCTGGGCTGTCATGGCTCCTTCTGGCTGCCTGCAGGCTGACCAGCAGAGGTGGCTCAGCAAGGTCACCATCAGCTCTTGTTTGGCCGTGTAGATGACAGCAAGCGCAGGTGTTGAGAGGATGCCCTGGCAGCAACTCAAGATGGCACAGATGTTTCTTTGGGATCCGGAAAGGGAGAACTCAGCTATTCTCTCATTTATAATCTGCCGGAAGTATGAAAGAAAGTTAAAGAGCATACTACCCGTGAACCTCACAAAAAACACCACACAAAAAGTATGAACGCCTCCATCACTCCCTAACGTCTTATCTTGACCAATGTTAAGATTATCTACCTCTACATGAACCTAACATTCACTTAATGCATCAACAACAGGCAAAGTCTCTATTCTAATTCCTCCACATGGCCATCTCCTGCCAATATCCATGCTGAAAAGGTTTGGTGGTTTCATTAATTTGCTACCCAATTTAAAAAGCCTGGACTTCTCTGTCCAGGGATGGTGGCGCCCGCCTTTAAGCCTAGCACGTTGGCGAGGCAGATGGCAGGCGGCATCTTGTGAGTAAGGGCCAGCCTGGTATACAAGAGTTCCAGGAACAGTGGGACTACAGGGAGACCCTGTCTCGAACAAAACCAAATAAAGAAAATAAACTAAAATATAAAAAATAGCGGACTTTCCAAAGCTAACATGTCACCTCTTTTAGAGCCAAAGTCTAATTCAGGTTAGTACTTGTGTCATGGACCCTGTAGCCCGATATACATTCTTTTTATAGTCATTACCTTATCCTATTAAAAAAATATTCTAAAAGCAGCGTTGAAGATACAACCAGTTGGTAGGGCACTTGCGTAGCAAGCATGAAGCCTTGAGTTCAACCCCCAGGCATACAAAAAACCCACAGTATGCCCTGCACCTCCTAGTACTTAAGAGGTAAGAATCGGGGACACCAAATCTAAAGGGCCATCCTCAGCTACAATTCACAGTTCATTATGCCTGGCTGTGGATGCAACAGACCCTGTCTCTGGCGCACATGGTAGCTCTACCTTTTAGTCCCAGCACTCAGGCAGGCAGAGGCAGGCGGATCTCTGTCAATTCAAGACCAGCCTGTTCTCCTAAAGGGTCCTGTGCCAGGACAGGTTGGGCTACATAGAGAGACCCCTGTTTCAAAAAAGGACACAAAAAACCAAAACAAACAAACAAAACAAAATAAATCCCTTTACACTATATCGTTACTTCTTTCCTCCTCCCCTTAATTTGAAAATTGCCCAACATCTTTCTAAAATAGAATATGAAACAAGTTTAAGCATCAATGAGAAATTAACAAAAATACATATTAAAACACACAAGTCAACAAAAAAAGACCATTATTTACCTTGACAAGGGAAATCTGAAGATTTATTGTCTTTCCCTTCTTGAGGAGATTCTGTAATTTTCTGCTATGTAGAATGTTATCTACATAGTCCCAGAGCCTTTCAACAATGTCTTCCTTTAGTTCAAGTTTTTTCTTGTAAAATGCAACCAACGATTGCCTTGCCCAATCAAGCAAAACCTGGATTTTTAGAAAACAAACTTTCAAAAAAACTTACGACATTCTAAATGTTTGACATTATAGGGAACATTCCAGTCATGACAAATCCCACTGACGGAAAAATGAAAGAAAAACATAAACACAACTTTTCCTTTAAAAACCAATGCTTATAGGCTGGAGAGATGGCCAGAGGTTAAGAGTGCCGACTGCCTTGCAGAGGAACCCGGGTCTTGTATCCCGCAACCACATGGTGGCCGCGAACCGTCTGAACTCCAATTCCCAGGGAGATTTCAGTTCCAGGGGGCTCTGACGCCCTCTTCAGACCACCACGGCATTTGCATGACACAGGTACAATACACTCATACACAAAAAAAAAAAAAAAAAAAAAAACATACAGAAATAAATTAAAATAAAAAAAAATAAAAAATAATAAACATGCTTATTAGCTAGTACGTTGTTGTACACTTTCCACCCTGCAGCACCTCGAAGGCATAGGCAGAGACGGTCTGAGCAGTATCCACCTGCAGATCTGCTTTCCATGCATGAGTGATGTCCAGCCCCTGAAGAGTTGACTGCATCACCAGCCCAAAGTCCTCCATTGTCCCAGCCTCCACTATCTGAGTCAGCAGGGTTCCTAAGTGAGGCTCAATATCCTGAATGACTGGATCAGGAATCTCTGGATCTGCAGGAAAAGAAGCCAAAACCATTAAGTCCTGACAGACAAGGGACAGTGAGCTGCCATGATGGCCATATGCTAACACCATGTAGCAATTAAAAACTGAGTTACTGGGCATCGTGCTTTTCCCAACATTCAGGGGCCAGAAGCTGGTGGTCTCTGTGAGTTCAGGCCAGCCTGGTCTACCCAATGAAGTTCCAGGCCAGTTGGGGCTCATACACAGTAAGACATGTCTCAAAAACAAGCAAACAGCCAGGTGTGGTGGCACAAACCTTTATCCCCGTACTGGAAGAGGCAGGCAGGCAGAAGGGTGCAGAAGTAGGATATTTTCAAATACTCATGAATGTTGAAAAGATTATTAGAAAACTGACATTCCTGGGAGTGTCTGCTGAGTCACTGGGTAATTTCTGGGGTCCTCTGGCCTACAATAAAGCCCAAATCAGGGTCTTTAAGGAACGCCATCGCTGATTCCATAGCACCTGTCAACCAGCATTTCAGACATGCACATATTGTCAAAATACTTGTACTTCTCAGTCTGCACTCACTCCTTACAGCAGGGGGGCAGGTACCAGGAGTTTGGACTGACAATAGATATAGGCTCATCTCTCCTATGGTCTCTAATACCTGAACTCAGGGCCTCTGTCAGCCGCATCTCTCTTCAGTTAAATGAGCACAACAGCAAAATGCCTGTGTTAGTGAGTAAAGGACATGGAGCCTACATAAGCCTTCCCAGTAGGGCTCACCATCTCCTGCCCAGCTGTGCTTCATGACCACTCACTCGCACTTGGCTTGCAAGGACCCTTCTCAACTCCGTTCCACATTCAGGTTGGGTTTTGTATTCCACACTTTCTTTTCTATAATCAGTATGTATTCTATTACTTAAGCCCAAATTAGCAACATTATCTACCAGGGTAGATAGTTCTACACAGCCAGCCAGCTCAGCTCTAAAGCACCTGCTTTCCCAAACTCCACCGATACAGTCTATTCTACTACCTGAAAGCACTCTTCATAAGAACTGTCTGTGAAATCCCCCTCAGCACCATCGGAGGACAGAGACACCCCCTCGGGTCATTTTTTTGGCTACTCTTCAGGTCTTTAAGGACATTGTCATATCCCTTCTCCTTTTTCTAGTGCTTTGGGCCTCCCCTCACTTGGCATTTCTTCCAGACTCCTAACTGCTCTACCATGTCACTATACAGTCTGATGACTCAGCTGTGTGAGGGCTGGACCAGGGTGGTGGACCACATGTTGGATTCCTGAAGCTCGGGCTGTTCCAGGAGTCAGAGGTACCACAGGTCAGGGATTTAAGAGTAAGGGCTTAATGCCAGGCATGGTGGAGCACGCCTTTAATCCTAGCACCTGTGAGGCAGGGCAGGTGGATCTTTGTGAGTTTCAAGGCCAGCCTGGTTCTACAGAGTGAGTTCCACGGACAGCTGGGGCTACAGGAGACCCTGTCTCACACAAAAAACAAAACAACAAACCGACAACCGAAAAAAAAGAGTGAGGCTTAAATTACCTCCAGCTCACCAGGACTAGGGGAAGGGGACATAGTATTCTGCTTAACAAAAGGGCAGCGGCCACAGCTTCAGATGCCAGCTGCCATCTCAAGACACTCAGAATGCTGTCACAAACTTTAATAAAAATACTCAATGTAAGTCACAGTAAGGGAAGAATCAGTCCTTGAATTATTAACAGAAAAAGACCACAACATGTCAGGGTCTTCCTAATTCAGCCACACTTGGGTCAGCAACAGAAAGGTCATTGACGAGGAGACAAGAGCAGTGCTATCCCCCCACAGCCCAGGTCTGGCACTGGCCCAGGCCGAGCAGGTGGCTGTAGTTCCTAAAGGCCCCTCCCATTGTGGTTTCTCTATGGGAATCAACTCACCACATACTCTCACTGCCTCTCAAGCCTAACCTCAAAAGACTACCAGTTACCTTAGCCCCTCAGCAATCCCCAAACTAAAAGGAAAGCCTCTGTCACCTGTAGTGTGGTGTCGAGAAACTGTAAAACATCAGGCCTGATCATCTGTCTGCTCTGGGGATTAAGTCTATTTAGTTTGTTTTTTTCTTTTTGAGATGGGGTCTCCAACTGGCTTTGAATTCATTATGTGTAGAACAGGCTGGCCTTAGATCTTCATAAAGAGACCCACCTGCCTCTGCCTCCCGAGTGCTGGAATTAAAGGCATCCACCACCAAACCAGGCTCTATTTAATTTTTGTATGCTCATAAGATGCAGAAGCCTTAGAACTTGGGTGACGAGATGGCCTAGCGGATTAAGAGCGCCGATTGCTCTTACAGAGGACCCGGGTTTTGAATCCCCAGCACCCACATGGCGGCTGAGAACCATCTGAAACTCCAATTCCAGGAGAACTTCCAGTTCCAGGGAATCTGACACCTCTTCTTGACCTCCGTGGCATTGGCACGACATGGGTGCACACATCTGCATGCAGAGAGTACATTCATACACCATACAGAAATAAATAAAATTTTAAAAATATATATTAAAAAAAAAGAAGCCTTAAACTTTTGTTGCATTACATAGATGGAGCCACTTCTAGAGTACGAAGGTTCTAAATACCAATCAAGGAGCTGGAAGACTGTCTCAGCAGTTAAGAACACTAGCTGTTCTTGCAGAGGACCTGGGTTTTGGTACCTAGCACTCACATGGTGGCTGTTCTAGTTTATCTTTCAATTAGTCATGACAAATATTCTGACAAACCAATTGGGGAGGAAAGGGTTTATTTGGCTTACAACTCCCCAGTCACAGTTCATCATTGAGGGAGCCCAAATAGAATCAAGGCAGGGGAACCTGGGGCAGGAGCCAAAGCACAGGCCATAAAGGATGCTTCCTGGCTTGCTCACTTGCCATGCCAGCCTGCTTCTTATACATACACCACAACCTGCCAGGATGGTCCACTCATATGGGCTGGACCTCCCACATCACTCGAGAATCAAGAAAAGTATCCACAGATATGTGGCCACAGGCCAGGGCAATGGAGCCAATTCCCCCAATTGAGACTCCCCTCAAACCCATGTGTGTCAAGTTGACACTAAAAGCTACCCAGCACCATGGCTAACAACTGTTTTAACTCCAGTTTCAGGGTTCTGATACCCTCTTCTGACTTCCTCAGGCAAAGCATGCATACACATGGTACATTTATATACACATATGCAAAACATTCATGCACTCTTGCACACAAGACAATCCCTAAAACATGAGAGGACCCAAGAAGCCTAGAAGGCTTCAGTGTGCGTAGGGATAACAAGATGGAAAAGTAACTACTTAAATGGACCAAGAATATACACAGAGGAAATGACATCCCAGATGCTATAAGACTGGAAAGCCAAACTTGCTTTTTTTTTTTTTTGGTCTTTTCGAGACAGGGTCCCCTGTAGCCCGAGCTGTCCTGGAAACTTGCTCTGTAGACCAGGCTGGCCCTTTGAACTCACAAATCCACCTGCCCTCTGTCTCCCAAGTGCTAGGATTAAAGGCATGCACCACCCTGCCCGGCTGAGACCAAGCTTTCTCCATCTCATATGGCACTTCTAAAAGATGCCAGGCCAAAGCATTACTCAAGAGGGGACCCAGCCAGTTGTAGTGGTGCACACTGGTAGATGTGCTGACCAGGTGGAGGAACAGGACGACAAGAAGGGAGGCCTGGCAACTTGGTTGTGGAGGCCCAAGTGTCTTAAATCCCTGTAGCACAGAATCGACTCAGAAATGAATACCTTACCTGTAAGAACTTTCTTCATAGAATGGAAGATGGAGACAAAAACAGAACCATTTTGTGGATGGAGCTCTGGGGCCAAAAAGAAGAGAGTTAGAAACTGCAAGGCTGCCGGGAAAAACTGAGCATTCCTCGCCAGGGCTGGCAACTTCTCCAGCAACTGAAGGTACACATCACGGTAAAAAGTTGTGTGAGCAAGCAGTGCTCTGTCTGTATCTACCCCTTGAGAAATGGGGGGCTCCCCTTCCCTGAGGTGTTGGCTCAGGTCCACTTCTAAGAGCGTAGAGACAGCTGAGAGGAAGACTGAGGGCAAGTGGTGGCCTCCAGGTTCAGGCACTGAGCAGAGCTTTAGCATGGTACCCATTTGGATCATGGCCTTCTGCAGCAGCTCAGGCAATGCTGCTGGGGCCTCCAGTAGCTGCTTCCGCTCCTTAACAAAAGGCCCCAGGACTTGACAAAGCTTGGTTAGAGCCATCAGAAGCACCTGCTTGCCCAGGGGGCTCTGGATTTCCAATTCTTTGCTTGAAAGAAAGGTAGTGATTTTTCCAAAGTTGAGCACCAAGCTCAGCTTTTGCTTGAATGACTATCTGCATTAACTGCTCCAAGAATGCCCCGACTGTCTGAAGGAGCCGCAGCCATGCGGGGTCATCCTCTTTAACTTGGAACCGGCTGCTGGCTTGCAACAGTGAGGTCAGCACAACCTCAAAGAGGTCACTAACATACATGACCTTGAACACAGAACGGGCATGCCTTCCTGTCTGCAAACCAATGAGGAGCTGGTAGCATGTCACCAAGAACCGGAGGGCTGGTGAGGAAGAGCGGCGTTCCACCGTGGAGACAGCCATGGAGAGCAACACAAGAGAGTAATGCACATGGTGAGATGGCGTGAGGCCGTCCAGGCGCAGGGCGGAAACGACTTCCGAGAGTTCCAGGAGGGCTTCCAGCTGCTTTCCCTCCAGCTGGACAGGAAAGTCACCCTTGGTCAAGGCTAGTAAATTCTGGGCAACCTCTCCTCTTGGTGCTACACCTTCAGGTCCATCTTTTGCCAATTTAGTTTCCCAATGAGCCACAACTATGTGGTGGTCCTTTTCAAAAAGCCAGGGTAGCTGCTGACTAAGATGACTCGTGTCACCTTGGACACCAGAGCACAGAATACTAGAACATCTTGAAACAACACACATCAAGAAGGCAGAATGGAGGGACTGCATCTCAGCGAAGAGAGGGCTGTGAAGGAGGGACGTGGACACTTTTCTGAGTGTGAAATATGGCTCACTAGGTGCTGGGCCTTCCTGGGCTTTACTTGCAGGTAAAGTTTCTAATAGGACAGTAGCAAGGAATCTCACATCATCCGCACAAATGTAGGGTAATAAAACTGTGAGGTTTGACACAATCAAGTACCAGAGGGCTATAGGGTATGTGGACTCGCTCACTGTCCCTACCTGCCCGTCCCAGGCAGCTACTGTCTTCTGACTCAAGCAGTCTCTGCTAGAACCAAGAATATGGGCAGTGTCGTATCTCAAAGTTTGCAGAGCTTCTTTGGACTGGGAATTGGTCTGCATTAAAGTCTTTTTCACTTTCTGCAGGTACAGCTGTTCTAAGCAATACCTACTGAGAGAGCTGGACTGAGTATACACTTTTCCACTTTCTTCCAAAGCTGTGTTTCCCACACCTGGTAGCACAAAGGGAGGCTTGAGCTTCCAAAGCAGCCCTGGTTAGGGGCCCAGCCTCAGAACGATACTGGCTACAGTGTAGACTGAAGGCAGTGTCCACCTGGACCCAGGTATAAGACAGCAGGAGTGCAGAGTCACCCACCTGCTGCCGCCACAGCTCAGACTCTAGGCCCCAGGGCTCCAACAGAAGGGCCAGCAGTGGCTTTACAAGCTCTCTCAGCATCCTCTCCATCATGCGCTGTGTCCGTTTGATGACAGGCAGAGGTGTGCCACTGTCCAGGCTCAGCATATTGAACATGATGCAGTGTAACAGAGAGCTTAGGGACAGTGCCTTCAAGGCCATGTCAGCTTCATTCCGCAAACAAGGCAGGACTAAAGACTGGAACTTCTCTAGCACAAGGGACCATGTGTCCAGGATCTGACTCTGCGGTAGCTCCAAGAGGCATGCACAGAGTGCCGTGGAAGGGCCTGAGGCCAACACAGGCTGCCTCAATGCCTCAGCGGCTGGACGGCAGATCACCCCCAAAACCTCCTCAAACAATCGTGGTATCTGTCGGAGCTTGGAATATGTTTGGAAGACTGTGTTAATAAGTACCTCCTGAGCTTTTTTGGCTCGAAGTTCTGTTATTTCTGCATCAATCCAAGCTGAAGACAACAGGTCATCCAGGTCTGGCTCTAAAATCAAATGATTCAATGACATTAAAATCTTTAGGCAGCGGAACCAGGCTGGAACAGATGCTTGTGAATTGTTTATCAGCAGTTCAGCCACATGGCGGTAAAAGTGAAACTGTGTCTCCCCATGCCGGATCCTGTCAGCAGCTACATTGTAGATGTTGTTGGTGGCCACGGAGTTTAGCAGCTGTTCTATAGCCAAAAGCTCTGTGGTCCAGTCTGATAGGGACAGAGCTCCCATCTGCCCCACTTGCAGATGCGAGATCTGCAAGCAGTCAAACAACCTGGAGAGAGCCTGGAAGCACAGAAACTGGTTATCCTCCTTAAGATATGAGTCCAGAAAGAGTCTGTACAATAAGGCCACTGAGCTGGCCACAACCGAGGCATGAAGGTCTGATTTGCAGTATCCAGCTTCCACCAGCCTGGAAATCACGGTTTGCATTGGAGTAAGAAGACTCTTCAGGATCCCCATCTTTGGGTTCCCTACCTGCTGATCCAAGAGCTCCTCCTTGTAGGACAGGAGCAGATCGGATCGAAAAATTCCACCTCGAAGCATAGCATCAATCTTATTTCTGATATCTCGGCTTAGCCGCAGCTGGCCCTGGCCAGCCTGTGGTCCATGTACCCCCAGAAAGCAAGTGTCTCAGCACTAGGCAGGGCTGGAGCAGGTGCCCAGTCATATCCCCAAAAACACGCCTGGGGTTGACCTGCTGCTGCTGGAGTGAGAGGTAATGGTCAATAGCCAGATGAATGACCTCAAATAGCTGGGCTGTCATGGCTCCTTCTGGCTGCCTGCAGGCTGACCAGCAGAGGTGGCTCAGCAAGGTCACCATCAGCTCTTGTTTGGCCGTGTAGATGACAGCAAGCGCAGGTGTTGAGAGGATGCCCTGGCAGCAACTCAAGATGGCACAGATGTTTCTTTGGGATCCGGAAAGGGAGAACTCAGCTATTCTCTCATTTATAATCTGCGTATTAGAAAGAAATAAAGCTCATTACTACCCTGAACCCACAAACACACACAAAAGTATGAAAGCCTCAATCACTCCTCTACCTTCTTATCTTGACAATGTTCAGATTATCTACCTCTACATGAACCTAACATTCACTTAATGCATCAACAACAGGCAAAGTCTCTATTCTAATTCCTCCACATGGCCATCTCCTGCCAATATCCATGCTGAAAAGGTTTGGTGGTTTCATT
The DNA here is from genome assembly GCA_009823505.1 of Rhizomys pruinosus. Lineage (NCBI taxonomy): Eukaryota > Metazoa > Chordata > Mammalia > Rodentia > Spalacidae > Rhizomys > Rhizomys pruinosus. Next base: position 60,437 of record VZQC01002563.1, on the reverse strand, counting down.
AATTTGCTACCCAATTTTAAAAAGCTGGACTTTTCTGTCCGGGCATGGTGGCGCACGCCTTTAATCCTAGCAACTTGGGAGGCAGAGGCAGGCGGATCTTTTTGGAGTTAAGGCCAGCCTGTCTACAGATGTGAGTTCCAGGACACAGCTGGGACTACAGGGAGACCCTGTCTCGAAAAAACCAAATAAATAAAATAAAATAAAAATGCGGACTTGCCAAAGCTAAATGTCCACTCTTCTTAGAGCCAAAGTCATAATTCAGGTAGTACTTGATCATGACCCTGTAGCCCTATATACATTTTTTAGTCATTACATATTCCTATTAAAAAAATATCCAAAGCAGGTCTGAAGATACAACTCAGTTGGAGGGCACATTGCGTAGCAAGCATGAAGCCTTGAGTTCCATCCCCAGCACTACATAAACCCAGTATGCCTGCAATCCTAGTACTTAAGAGGTAGAATCAGGAGGACCACAAATTCAAGGGCATCCTCAGCTACATATCCAGTTCAATGCCTGGCTGGGATGCAAAAGACCCTGTCTTGGGCATGGTAGCTCCTACCTTTGATCCCAGCACTCAGGCGGCAGAGGCAGGCGGATCTCTGTTAATTCAAGACCAGCCCTGGTCTACAAAGTCAGTTCCAGGCCCGTGGGGCTACAAGGAGAGACCTGTTTCAAAAAAGGCAAAAAAAACCAAAAACAAACAAACAAAACAAAATAAAACCTTTCTTATTCTTTTCTTCCTTCTCCTCCTCCCTTTTTATTTTTTTATATTTTTAGATAGTATATTTTAAGCATCAATGAGAAATTAACAAAAATACATATTAAAACACACAAGTCAACAAAAAAAGACCATTATTTACCTTGACAAGGGAAATCTGAAGATTTATTGTCTTTCCCTTCTTGAGGAGATTCTGTAATTTTCTGCTATGTAGAATGTTATCTACATAGTCCCAGAGCCTTTCAACAATGTCTTCCTTTAGTTCAAGTTTTTTCTTGTAAAATGCAACCAACGATTGCCTTGCCCAATCAAGCAAAACCTGGATTTTTAGAAAACAAACTTTCAAAAAAACTTAGAATTTCAATTTTGACATTATAGGGACATCCAGTCATGACCAAATCCCACTGTAAGGAAATGAAAGAAAAACATAAAACAACTTTCCCTTTAAAAACATGCTTATAGGCTGGAGAGATGGCCAGAGTTTAGGAGTGCCGAACTGTCTTGCAGGAGAACCCGGGTTTGATCCCAGCACCCACATGGTGGCCGAGAACCGTCTGAACTCCAATTCCAGGGAGAATTTCAGTTCCAGGGGAATCTGACCGCCCTCTTCTGACCTCCGCGGCATGGCAACATGGGTGCACAAACCCACATGCAGACAGTACATCATACACATACAGAAATAAATAAAATTAAAAAAAAATAAAAAAAATTAAAAATGCTTATAGCTATGTACGTGTTGTACACTTCTGCACCTCAGACACGAGGCATAGGCAGGCGCTCTCTGTGAGTTCAGGCCAGCTTGTCTCACATAGTTGAGTTCCAAGTCAGCTACACCACTGCACAGTGAGACATCTCAAAAAAGAAAACAAAACACATGTCTGAGTACCAGCTTCTCTGGGGGGCTGAGAAAGAAAAAACTTCAGTCTACAAGTTCAAGATGTGTCTGGGCAACATAGCAAAATCCTACCTCAACATTTAAACAAATAGGCTGAGTGTGATTACACAGGCCTATAATTGCAGGACTTAGGAAGCTAAGGCAAGAACTCTCAAAGACAGCATGAGCTGTATAGTATAAAGCATAATTTACTTAAAAAAAAAAATCTGGGGCTGAGAATGGCTCAGAGGTAAGAGCATGGCTGTTCTTCCAGACGGACCCAGGTCTGTTTCACACCTACAGTAGCAACTACAACCAGCTGTAACTCTACTTCCAAGAATTCCAACCACTCTTCTGGCCTCTGTGGCCAATGCACACACATAGTGCACGGCATACACGCAAGCAAAACAATGTACACACATGGTGCACTGGCATATATGCAAGCCAAACAATCATATACATAAAATAAGCCAAAACATTTTTAAATCCTTACCTTTGTATAATAGAAAATAAAAAATGTTCTGAAATGTTTCTTTTTATTTATTATTGGTCTTTTTGACAGGGTCTCCCTGTAGCTCCAGCTGTCTTGGAAACTCTGTAAACAGGGCTGGCCTTGAGCTCACAGAGATCCACCTGCCTCTGCCTCCAGAGGCTGGGATTAAAGCATAAGGGGGCCACCACACCTGGTCTGCCCAGCCCCAGAGTGCTGGGATTAAAGGCTTGGGCACACACCAGGGTCTGAAATGTTTATTATTAAGGAATGAAAAAAAAAAAAAAAAAAAGTGTTTCTTTTTTTTTTTAGTTTTTTTTTTTTTTTTTTGTTTTGTTGTTTGTTTATTTGTTTTTGTTTTTGAGACGACCGGGTCTCCCTGTAGCCCAGCTGCCCTGGAACTCACTATGTCGACCAGGTTGCCTTGAACTCACAGAGATATGCCTGCCTCTGCCTCCCGAGTGCTAGGATTAAGCTGGGCATTGTGGACGCCCATGCCCAGCCTTTAATCCTCTATTCTAAGAGAAGCACGATAAATGTCCACAATGACCAGAAAATCAGTCACATACTCAAAGCAAAATAGCAATGAGGTTTTAATTAAAAGAAAAAAAAAATAGATCTCCTGAGGCCCGCGGAAGGAGAGCAGGAGACAGGTAGGAGCTGGGTGCCTCAAGCAAAACTGATGTTGATCCCTAACCAGCTGTCTTGGCTTATATTGGCTTTTGTGGCCTGTGGGGTCCTTCCCAGCTGGGATTAAAGTTGTGTCTTTGGCTTGATTGTTTTTTGTGGCTGTGGGGGCGGAGTTATCCTTCCAGTCGGTATTAAAGGTGGGTTTTGTGTGACTTGAGATCTGAGATCTCCTGAGGCCAGCGGAAGGTACCGGGGCATGGCTGAAGACCCCAACTGGGATTATGAAGAGGCATCCGAAGGAGGGAAGCACAAGCAAAGCCTTCAACACACGTGAAGAGGCATTTAAAGACTCACACATGGAATACAGGCAAGGAGAGCCCATATGCCCGGATCCCGAAGAAGCAGGCAGCACTGGAAAGGGGAAGGATAATCCCGCCCAAGCTTTACCAACCCTATGGAAGACTCCTAAGTGGGATCCCTCTGGGGATGCCCCCGGCACAGACATCTAGAAACACAATTGGGAACATATTTAAAGAACTACAAACATAAGAACAAATTAAAGAAAAAAGAAAGAAATGAGGAACTCAAGAACGACCTAGAGAGAGGTACAAGCTCCAAAGAAGTAGAAACAATGAAAAGATCCCATGCTGAAAAAGATAAAGGAAACCAACCGAACAAAGAGCTACAAGAAGAGATCAAGAGCTCCAAAGAAGTGGAAATACTAAAGAAATCAGAAGAGGAAATGAAAAAGGAAATCAAACACTCATCCATTAAGAGGAAAGAAATGGAAAAAAGCCTCAGAAGTAGAATTGGAGAAGCAGAAAAAAAAATATCAACCTGAAGGATAACACAGAACAACTAAAACCTCAAGGAAAGATTTGAAATGTTTAAAATACACAAAAATGGAACAACCAGGAGCTGTGGGACACTTGAAAAGATCAAACCTCCGCATCATAAGAATAGAGGAAGGAGGAAGACTCCCAAGAGAATGGTACTGATCAGATCTTCAACAGACATAATAGATGAAACAACTTCCCAAAAAAACAAGGTACAAAACCAATACAAATAAGAAGCACATAGAACTCCAAACAGACAGATCAGAAAAGAAATTCTCCATGCCACATCATAGTTAAAATGCTAGACACCCAAAACAAAGACAAAATCCTTAAAGCCACAAGAGAAAAACAACCAAGTGACCTATAAGGGTAAAACCTATCAGAATTACAACTGACTTCTCAACACCAAACTATGAAAGCAAGAAGCACTGGCAAAGCATTCTCCAGTGTTAAGGGACAATAGATGCAACCCAGGTTACTATACCCCAGCAAAAATGTCAATTGTTTTGAAGGAGAGAGAAAAACCTTCCATGACATAAACAAGTTGAAAGAATACAGTCCGGAAAACCAACCCGTCAGAGAATAATTGAAGCAATTCAAAAGAAAAGAAAAGGAGCAACCAACCCCAGGCACCTAGAAAAGAAAGAATCAAATAAAAGCAAACTGCAGAAGTAGAAACCTAAGCCAAACCGCAAGTGGCTAGGCAAAAAAGGAAGCAACACAAACCTATCAGTCATAACCTTAAAATAAATTAATGGACTAAATTCCCCAATCAAAAGACATAGACTGAGGACATGGATAAGAAACAGTAACCATCAATAGCTGTCTACAAGAAACCACCACCTTAAGTGAAGGGATGGAAAAAAAATATTCCAAGCAAAATGGTACCAAAAATGAAAGCAGGTGTGTTGCTATTTTTTTTTTATTAATTTTATTATTTCTGTATGTGTATGAATGTTACTGTCTGCATCAGTACTGTGCACCCGTGTGTGCAACGCCGCGGAGGTAGGTCAGAAGAGGGTCTCGGATTCCCCTGGAATTGGAGTCTTCTCCTGGAATTGGATTTTCAGACGGCTCTTCAGCCGCCAGTGGGTGCTGCGGATCGAACCCGGTCCTCGGTAAGAGCAGTCGGCGCCTCTTAACGCGCTAGGCCATCTCTCTAGCCCCAGGTGTTGTTCTATTTAATATCAGACAAAATAGATTCAAAGTTAAAGAATCAGAAGAGACAAAGAAGGCCATTACATTTTTATCAAGGAAACAATTCACCAAGAAGATTTCACAATTATGACATATATGCCCCAAATTCTGGTGCACCAATTTTATAAAGACAATCTTCCAGGACCAGAAGTCACAGACTACCCCAGTACACTTCATAGTGGGAGATTTCAATACCCACTGAGTCCTTTGGATAGGTCAACAGGACAAAAGAATAAACAGAGAGACATTCTGAACTGAAAGACATGGATACACAAATGGACCTCATAGACCTCTACGAATATCCATCCTTATACCAGGAATACACTTTTTACTCAGACCCCACAGAACATTTTCCAAAATCGACCACATACTGGGACACGAGAAACCTCTACAAATACAAAAAGTTGAAAAATTTCATGCATTCTCTCAGGCCACAGTGCAATAAAGCTCAACATCAAACCAGGACAAGCCCTCCTGCCTACAAGACACATGGAACTAAACAACCCACTCTCAATAATTATGGGTCAAGGAAGGACAAAGAAAAAATAAAGCATTCTGGAACTGAATGACAATGACAATTACAACACAACAAAACCTATGGGATACCTTAAAAGCAGTCCTAAGAGGAAGTTTATCGCCCCTGGGTGCCTACATTAGAAAACAGAAAAGGGCCCCAGTGAAACAACACTACAGCTAAAAGAAATTGAGAGGCAACAACAAAGAACCCTAAACACAACAGACAGAAGAAATAACAAAAATCAGAGCAGAAATCAATGAAATAGAAACAAAGAGAACAATTACAAAAAAAAAATCAATGGAATCCAAAAGTTGGTTCTTTGAAAGAATAAAACTAGACAGAACCTCTGCCCAGTTAACAAAAAGAAGAAGGAACAAACTCCAAATCAATACAATCCGTATGATTGAAAAGGGAAATATCACAACGGACAAGCAAAAGAACTCCAGAAAATCATATGGGGAATATTACAAAACCTTATATTCTACCAAGTTTGAAACCCAGAAGAAATGGATAACTATCTGAAATCCTGGGAATCACCCAAACTCGGCCAAGAGATCAGCAGCTTAAACAGACCCATAACATATGAAGAAATAGAGGATGTAGTAAGAAGCCTCCCAACTAAAAAAAAGCTCAGGCCCAAAGGTTTCAGCAGAATTCTATAAAACATTTCAAAAAGACCTACAACCATTATTACTGAAACTGTTTAGGATACAATCAGAGGAATTCTCCCAAATCCTTCTATGAAGCCAGCATCCCTCGTACCAAAACAGGCAAAGATCAAACTAAAAAGGAGGAATTATAGACCCATCTCCCTCAATGAACACAGATGCCAAAATTCTAAACAGATACTGGCAAATCGCATACAGACCCACATCAAGAAGATCATCATCATGACAAATGTTGGATTCATACCAGAGATATCAGGGATGGGTTCAACATAATGAAAATCAATAACATCATCAAACACATAAACGGAATGAAAGACAAAAGCCACACACCCTCATCTCAATTATGCTTGAAAAGAAAAAGCCTTGAACAAAATCCAGCATCCCTTCATGCTTAAATTCCTAGAAGGAACTGGATTGGAGGGATCATTCCTCAATGTAATCAAAGCCATATACAGGAAACCTACAGCCATATCATCCTAAATGGGGAAAATGACAGAAACATTCCCCTTAAAGGTAGGAACTCGGCATCTTAGCAAGTGGTGTTGGCAAAACTGGATCACCACTTGTAGAAGAATGAAATTAAAAACCCCTTATCTCTCACCCTGTACAAAAGTGAACTCCAGATGGATCAAAGACCTCAACGTGTGAAACCCCCAAACTTGAAGGCGATAGAAGAGAAAGATAAAGTTGGCAGCAGACTACAGACATAGGTGTAGGAAAAAGGACTTCCTAAATCAAGACAGCACCTGCACAAGAATTAAGGTCGACAATTGACAAATGGGACCTCATTTAAACTCAGAAGCTTTCTGTACATTCAAAAGAAACAATCAAGGAATGGAAGAGAAATCCCACAGAAGTGGGAGGAAATCCTTCACTGCAGATACATCTGACAAAGCATTGATTTCCAGAATATTAAACTACTCAAAAAACAAAGAAAAAAAGAAAACAAATGACCCCACTCAATAGATGGAGCAAAAAAGAACTGAACAGAGACTTCACAAGTGAGGATTAGAGATGTCTGAGAAACACCTTAAGAAGTGTTCAACATCACTAATCATTAAGGAAATGCAATCAAAACCACTTTAAGATATCATCTTACTCCAATAAGACTGTTAGGATCAAGAAAACAAATGTACCAAGTGCTAGAGAGGTTGTGGGGAAAGGGGAAACATCCTCCACTGCTGGTGGGAATGTAAAATCGTACAGCCACTATGGAAAGCAGTGTGGAGAACCCTTGGAAGACTTGGAATGAACTTCCACCTGACCCAGCCATACCCATCCTGGGCATATTACCAAAAGACTCCCCCCACCAAAGAGATACATTGCACGGGCCATGTTTATTGCAGCTCTCTTCACAATAGCAAAGGAGCTGGAACCAACCTTAAATGCCCCTCAACTGACAATGGATAGAGAAAATGTGGGAACATCTACACAATGGAGTTCTATACAGCAGTAAAAAAGAAAGATTACATCACGAGCTTTGCAGGAAAATGGTGGAGCTAGAGGACATCATGCTGATGTGACAGTAACGCAGTCCCAGAAAAACAAACAACGATGGTATCCCTCATCTGTGGATGCTAGTCCAATTACCTAGTTGTAAGTATTTCTTGTGGAGGGCCCCCTGAGCTTTTGTCCAAAGCAGTTGGGCATAATGCATATTGGAAACAAAAACAACAACGACAACAACAACAACAGAAAGGGACTGCATCAAAGAACTGAAACAGTGAACTTCTGCCTCAAAATCAGTCAACTTTTTCATGGAGAATATTGAGAAAGACTGAGAAAGAGATGAAAAAGCATGTTGGCAGAATGCATGAGCTCTGGCAGGGTAGGGGAATGGGCGGGAACACGGGTCTTAGATTTGTTAAAAAAAATAAAAAATAATTTATGTGAAAAAAAAGAAAAGACAAAAAAAAAAAAAAAAAAAAAAAAAAAAAAAAAAAAAAAAAAATTTCCAAAAAAAAAAAAAAAAAAAAAAAAAAAAAACGAAAATGCGGGCCTACCTTAGCCTGTATGCTCCCAATAATTAATAAAATAATATAATTAATAAAAAAAAACAATGGAGGTCAGAAAACTAGGATTTGTTTGCTGATTTCTCCAAGATACAAGCAGTTTAACCTCAGGAGACACCATCAAAGTAAACCAATGCACAAGTGCTTTATGAGACAGAGGGCTGTATACATGCAGTTTCCCTTATTGGAAAATGCTTTCTCAGGGACAGAAAAAAGGCCTCAGCACTCAAAGCTGTGTTGCTGTGAGCTTCTGGCATGCGTGGCAAATGCTATGCCACTTAGCTAGCCCTTACTCTGCCCAAGCCCTCAGTTCTTGACTCCGGAGTGACTGATGCTAAGATGAAAAAGGGTAAGGACAGCAGAAATTGATGAAATTGTGGCCAAGGCTACCCCTTTGTTTCATTTATCCTGTACAGTGTTTACCAGGGAACTACCAAGCTGCCAAGGTAATTCCCAAATGCAATAGGTACAGGCACTGTTAGATAAGCTAATTGTTCTGTATACTGCACCTCACTACCACCCTAACAATTATAATCCATTTCTCTACATCTTGTACTGCCTCATTTAACACAATTTTGAGGGTCTGTCATCACAGGGTTAACTACATTATTTTCTTTGTAGCCAAATAAGCTTAAGAAATATTAACAAAGAACATTGTACTTGGTACCTACTTATTTCTAGCATGACTTTGGAGAAACACACTTCTCAACTCCAGAAAAATCTCACTACTTTTTTGCACTGATATTACTTTTAATTATTTTAAAAATATTATTTTAGCCAGGCGTGGTGGCGCACGCCTTTAATCCTAGCACTTGGGAGCCAGAGGCAGGTGGATCTTTGTGAGTTCAAGGCCAGCCTGGTCTACAGAGTGAGTTCCAGGACAGCTGGGGCTACAGGGAGACCCTGTCTCGAAAAGACAAAAAAAAAAAAATTATTTTATGTGTACAAGTGTATTTTCTCCATGTCCATAAGTGCACCTGTGTTGTGTAGTGCCCACAATGTCAGAAGAGAATGTCGAATCCCCTAGAACTAAAGTTAAGGATGGTTGCTAGCCACCACGTGGATGCTGGGAACCAAACCCAGATCCTCTGCAAGAGCAGCCAATCCTCTTAACCCCTGAGCCATCTCTCCACCCCATCACTGATACTACTTTTAACTTCCAATAAAGTTTCCTCTGCAACCTGTTTCATAATCTCTTAAATGTCAATATCCAACTTGTACATGTAACTATTTTAGGTCACAAATATGTAAATTTCACATTAAACTTACTTGCTCTTTATTTGGAAGAAAGCACTGGTGGGAAATCCAAGCAAAGTGAGCTAGTTTTAGTTTATCTTCCCAGGAAGTTGTCTTGCTTTTAAGCTTAAAGGAAATGCCTGAATAAATAGCAGCCATTGCTACAAATTACCTACAGTGGAAAAGAATAGAAAACAGTAACTTAAGGCCTATGGACACTGTGTATCTTATAGCTTACAATTGAATTCTGGCCACATGTGACAGCCTCTGCCTTTAATCCCAGCTCTCAGGGAGGCAGGTGGATCTCTGTGAGTTCAAGGCCAGCCTGGTGTATATAGCAAGTTCCAGGCCAGTTGGGGATACAGGAAGGAAAGAGAAGAAAGAGAAGGAAGAAAGAAATAGGGAAAGAGAGAAAGAGAGAAAGAAAGAAAGAGAGAGAGAGAGAGAGAGAGAGAGCGAGCTCCCTATTTCTGGTACAATAGTAACCTCTCACTGTAAACTATTACTCATGTACTTTATACAACTGCCTCAGAAGACTACAAAACATTGACACAATTAGAAAATCTATACTGATCTGTCAAAGCAAGAGAAACAGAGATGGGGGAAGGGGGTGTGGTTCCACTTGCCTGCAGGACCAAAGGCCTGAGAAGCACCCTGCCCGGTCCTTGGAAGCCCTTTGGTAGGATAAGGACTTCAAATCCCGCTCTCACGCTGAGGCTCCTCTCCTCTTGACTGGAGATCCCTCACATCTGCGGCTGTCACTCGGGACTCTCTCAATCCACGCCCCGCCCCCAGGGTTCCCTCCGATCCGGATTCCCTCCTCCGATCCGGATTCCCCCCTCCGTTGAGGCTCCCTCAGATCCGAGACCCCTCGAATCCGGCTCCCCCATGGACATCCCTCTAGCAGGGCTCCCTCAGATCCCGTTCCCTCCCGCTGGGGCCGGTGTCCGGATCCGCCGGGCCGCCGTTAAGCCGCACAAACCTGAAGTCTCTGAGCACCGCTCACCTGGCTGCCTCGCAGCTCCGGGCCGCACGTGAGGGAGGCGCTTCCCGCAGACGTTGACGCCAACGGCGCGGGGCGGGGTGGGGGAGGGGAGGGGCGTCACGCAGACATCGCCAGCCGAGCGCCGAGCGCGCCCTGGCCGTGGCGTCGCGCGTCGGCGGCCCAGCCCGGCGCGCCCGCTCTGTCAGGCGGTCATGGGGCGGCCGCCCAGAGCCGCGAGTGCGGCAGGGCTCAGGGCGTGGGGATCCGGCTAGCCTGCCTCGGAGCGAGGCCCTGCGGCGGGTGACGGATACGGAAGCAGCCGGGGCCGGGACGGCGGTGCAGCGGGAGCCGCCTAGGATGATCAGTGAGCACGGGCGGGGCGGGGGGAAGGGAGAGGGCGGGGGGAGGGGGAGGGGACGCGGAGGAGGGGCCTCGGGCGGGCGTCCTCTGGCCGCGCCTCCGGCTCGCGCGCGCGCGCACCTGCGCAGGCCGGCCTCCTCCCGCGGGCCCGAGAGACCCCGCACGTGGCGGGCCCGTCTGCACGCTCTCGGAGACCCCGCGTCCCCGCCGGGCGCCCGATGGCGGAGCGGCCGCGAGCTCTCGAGGGCGCTCGGCGGCGGAAGTGGGCAGCGGGGGGCTCGCGCGCGGCTGTAGGCTGTGAGTCGCGGCCCCGCGGACCTCGCAGGCGCTGTGGCTCCGGTGCGAGAGGTGAGTCCGCCCTGCCGGGACCCCGGCTCACAGGTGGAGAGTTGCTCAGTCGGGGCCGGGTGTTCCAGGGCTAGCCCGGCTGGAAAGTCAGGTGGGAAGGGAGTCCGTCGGGTGTACACTAGAGGTTGCTTTGACTCCTTAAACTCCGAGGAGGGCAGTGTCACGAATAGAGCTGGTGACCACTGAAACTAGGATTGCAGCCTGGAGCAGACTATGTGAGTAACCGCTTCAGTCTTAGTTTCCCCTCCTGTAAAATGGGATGGTAACTTTAGACGGAGTCGGGAACGGTGGCGCCCTCCTGGATTTTCAGCTCCGGACACTGAGGCAGAAAGATGGTCGGAATTCTTGGCCGGCCTGGTCTACAAAGTGAGTTCCGGGCCAGACCAAGTAACAATTAATTGTTTTAATCAGTAATTAATTATATCAGTTATTTGTCTTTAAAAGGTGAACCTCCTTGTCGGCCGTCGCGGCGCGCTCCTTTAATTCCAGCACGCGGGAGGCAGAGGCAGGAGGACCTCTGGGAGTTAGTTCAATGCCACCCTTGATAACTGCTCCAAACAACCAAGACAACTCTTCAGGAGGGCGTACCCGGTTGAAGTGCCCAGTGGTGCTAGTCTGGGACACTTACTGAGTTTTAGGAAGTCAGTTATATAAGGGGAAAAAAAGAAATATCCTATGATTATTGCCAGAGTTTAGGCCAGCATGGGCTGCATAGCCAAACTCTGATTTTGTAAAAACAAATAATCTTAAGTGGTGAGTGAAAAATTGTGCTGCATGAGAATTGCTAACTTGGGCTGAGATTTATAGCAAGAACATCATGTGTGGATTTGAGAGCCAAGAAGCACTCTGAAAGCCAGGTGTAGGGGCACATGCCTTTAATCCCAATCCCAGCACTAGGGAGGCAAGAGCCAGGAGGATCTTTGAGATTGAGACCAGCCTGGTCTGTGTAGTGAGTTCCAAGCTAGCTGGGGCTACAGGAAGACCCTGTCTCCAAAAAAGCACTATGAGGGCTGGGGATATAGCCCAGTGGTACCCTAGCATGTGGGAAACCCTAGATTTCCGATCTTTAGTACTGCCATAAAGAAAAATTAGCTGGGGTAACTGACATGATCGACAAGATGAGGTGCTCTGTAAAGTCATATTGTATGTGTGTGTGTTGTGATGTGGATATCTGTGTGTACGAATGTATATATGCATTTTTGTGACAAGTCCTTATGTATCCCTGACTGGCCTAGAACTCACCTTATAGTCCAAGTTGGCCTTGAACTTGCAACAATCCTGTCTGTGCCTTCCAAGTGCCATGATGCCCAGCTGGAGAACAGAATTTGGTGATTCATAGTTGTTTCATTGATCAGAGACATTGGGTTTATTATCTTCCTGTAAGTCTGCAACCCTTAAAAGATTTTTCTTTTTATATTTAAGTTGACTAAAAAGGTTTCTTCTTAATTTTATGGTTGTAGAATAAAGTTTCTTAATCTTGAATTTGCTTCTTAGAGAAATTACCTGTTGTGCCAGGAGTGTCTATCTTCTCATTTGCCTTGCAGTGTTTGGCAATAGTAAAGATGCCTCTTTACAGAAACAATACTAACCTTGGGAGATTTTGTTATGCAAAAAGTGGTGGGGTCGAGAGAGAGTGGATGAGAGGCTTCCGTAGCGAGCTAGCCTAGCTATAGCGAGCTCGCTAGTACCCATAAAACGCTTAACTCATCATACTTTTCTTTCCCGCTCTTCTCGTCATTTTCCCCATATCTGCATCATCCCCCATAACTCCTCCATCCCTCCCCTCCCCCATCCCTCCCTCCCTCCCTTTCTCCTCCAGGGTTCTCCCGTGAGCCCCAGAGCTGGCCGTGGAACTCACAGAGGATGGCAGTCTCTCTCTGCCTCCTGAGTTGTCGGGATATAAAGTGCACACCACCATCCTCAACTAGCTTCTCTTTTTTGAGACAGGATCTCTTTCTGGCCTCAATTCAAGATCCTCCTGCTGGGCCTTCAAGTGGTAGGGTTGTAGACATGTACCACCACGACATACTCCTGAGTTAACCTTACATGCCCTGTGCTGCTGTCCTCTTTTTACGAGTAATGTCATCTAGAACTTTAACAGTAATCATTGACAAAAGTGAAAAATAGTCTGTTCCTTAGTGGGTTTTTTGCATAATTTTTACATTTTTGTGTATCTCATACAGAACATCTCAAGTTAGTCTTCATCACCTTTACACTCCCTTCTCCACAGCCCCCCCCTCACTGGAATTTACATTCTGTCATTTGTGTTAAATCTCCCCAGCCATTCCTGTGTAAGTTCATCCATTGAGTTCTAGTCAGCCTATCCAGAGTCCCTCCCTCACTTTAAGAAGAGCAGTTCTGGCCGGGCGTGGTGGCGCACGCCTTTAATCGTAGCACTTGGGAGGCAGAGGCAGGTGGATCTTTGTGAGTTCAAGGCCAGCCTGGTCTACAGAGTGAGTTCCAGAACAGCTGGGGCTATAGGGAGACCCTGTCTCGAAAAAAAAAAAAAATTCTGGGGCTGGAGAGATGGCTCAGTGTTTAAGAGTGCCAACTGCTCTTGCAGAGGACCTGGGTTCGAGTCCCAGCACCCACATGGTGGATAAAAACCATCTTAGGGTGGGCATGGTGGTGCACACCTTTAATCCCAGCACTTGAGAGGCAAGGGCAGAAGCAGGCGGATCTCTGTGAGTTCAAGGCCAGCCTGGTCTACAGAGCGAGCTCCAGGCCAGCTGAGACTAAAGGGAGACCCTGTCTCTAAAAGACAAAAAAAAAAAAAAGAGCAGTTCTTCCTCACCCAACAGTAATCAGCTGCCGATATTTCTTCAGCTAAGATTGGGTTCTGCTGCCCATTTCCCCAGGTCATGCTGGGTTTTTGTCTGGTTGAGCTGGCATGGTTCTTGTGCATGCTGACACCATTGCTGTAGGTTCGTATGACCAGAGTCCCAGGAGCTTGTAGATTTCTGTTTCCATGTGGTCATGCGTTATCTCCCTGGCTCTTGCAATCTTTCTGCCCCCTCTTCCGCAGTGTTCCCTGAGCCTTGGGTGAATGAAGCTGAATATAGGTGACCTGTCCATGGACCCACACTCTGCAGACTCCTACTCTCCACAGTTTGGGCATTTATGACCTTTTGAATTCCTAGCCCCTTGTTGCATGACAGAGCTTCCTTAATGAGAGTTTAGAGATAAATTAGTGTCCTCTTGGCCCCTTGTTCTGTGTTGTGGGAACCTTGGGTGTAGAGGTTGCATTGTAGATGTGCTGCTTAGGCTTGGACAGTTTACAGACAATGTCTGTGTGTGACTAGTTGTGGTCTGTAATAGTCTTCTAAGATCTGTGACCTCTCCAGCCATATGTATTTAGCTATGTTTATAGTACCACACATGAGTTTCCTCCCATTGAGTGGGCTTTAAGTCCAATTAGCCACTGATTACCCCCAAGATAAAAGTGCCACTACTGTACCAGTGTTGTATGCTGTGCCAGGCATTGATGTGGATGTTTGTACTTAAACCTGGTGTTGGACCATCGATTGGTGTTCTGCCTTAGCAGCTTGCTTTTTCAAACTAGAAAAACCAGAAGAGATTCCCTAGGGAAGGTTAATTCTGCCATGAGCTCCTGGTAGAAATGTTAGCATCTGAATGCAGAAAGGTGGTCAGACTAAAGACTCAGTACAGTGAAACGGGAATGTGAGTATCAGAAGATCTTGAAGAAGGAGAAAGAACAGAAAGGTGTGTAAAGAGAGGGGAGGGGGCTTCTCAAAGGATAGGTGTTCCAGTGTCTAGCTCAGCCATGAGACCATGAAAGATGGTCTGAAAAACGACTATTGGGTTGGACAAGAGGTGAGGAGTCAGTCTTGGTCAGCAGTACACTGAGGTTGGGCAGGACCATCCAGCTAGATAAGGAGGCTGGTGTGAACTAGGACACTAGGCTAAGTAGGATGCAGTGAGGAAAGTTAGTTGACCAGAACAGATATGGAAATTTTGAAGATGGTGGTATAGAAATCAGTTTCTGATGGTATCTCTGTTGTGTTCTGTGGTTCGTATATGTTTGTCATAACCACCACCACCAAAACTCCAGGTATTTCATTTTTTTTTTTTTTATGTTCCTGAATGTACTGTCTGCATGTAGGTTTGTGTACCCATGTTGTGCAATGCCGCAGAGGTAAGAAGAGGGTGTTGGATTCCCCTGGAACTGGAGTTAAAGACGGTTTTCAGCCACCATGTGGGTGCTGGGGATTGAACCCGGGTCCTCTGCAAGAGCAGTTGGTGCTCTTAACCGCTAGGCCATCTCTCCAGCCCCTCAGGTATTTCATTTCATCCTGAGCCCTGGCTACCGGCCTCATTTACAAGAGATTTGTTTGTTTGTTTGTTTGTTTGTTTGTTTAAGGGATTCTGCAATATAAGAGCACAGTTGTATTCAGATCACATTGACGTTGCTCAGTTTGCCATACAATTAGGTAATTGGTGCTAGCATCCAATTACCTAATTGTATGGCAATTAGGGATATCATTCGTCGTTTTTCTGGGACTGTGTTACTTCACTTAACGTAATATCTTCTAGTTCCATCCATTTACTTGCAAAGTTCATGATGTCATCTTTCTTTCATGATGTCATCTTTTTTTTTTTTAATTTTATTTATTTCTGTATGTGTATGAATGTACTGTCTGCATGCAAGTCTGTGCACCCGTGTCGTGCAACGCCGCAGAGTTCAGAAGAGGGTCTCGGATTCCCCTGGAACTGGAGTTCTCCTGGAATTGGAGTTTCAGACGGTTCTCAGCCGCCATGTGGGTGCTGGGGATCGAACCCGGGTCCTCTGTAAGAGCGGTCGGTCGGCGCTCTTAACCGCTAGGCCATCTCTCCAGACCCGATGTCATCTTTCTTTACCGCTGCATAGAACTCCGTTGTGTAGATGTACCACATTTTCTCTATCCACTCATTTGTTGAGGGGCACTTGGGTTGATTTCAGCTCCTTGCTATTGTGAAGAGAGCTGCAATAAACATGGCTGTGCATGTATCTCTCTGCGGTAAGATGAGCCTTGTGGGTACATACCCAGGAGTGGTATGGCTGATACCAAGTGCTGGAGAGGTTGTGGGGAAAGGGGAGCACTCATCCACTGCTGGTGGGAATGTAAACTTGTACAGCCACTATGGAAAGCAGTGTGGAGAACCCTTGGAAGACTTGGAATGAATTTGCCATTTACAAGAGTTTTATGTTTTGTTTTGTCTTAATGTGTTTAAGTGTTTTACCTGCAAGTAAGTGCACCCATGCATTCAGTACCTGTGGTCGCCAAAAGAGGGCATCACGGCTGGGTGTGGTGGCACACACCTTTAATCCTAGCACTTGGGAGGCAGAGGCAGGAGGATCTCAGAGATCAAGGTCAGTCTGGTCTACGTAGTGAGTTCCAGGCCAGCTAGGGTTGCAGGGAGACCCTGTCTCAAAAAAATTAAAAAAAATTCTATAAGAAATGGCTGAAACTAGAGTGCACCTCATTTATTTTTCAGCTTTGACTTACTTTCTCAAAGATAATTGATTTTTCAGTTCTACTTTAGATGCCTACTTTAAAAGAGAAGTAGCTAATTGTGATAGTGCTTGCCTGTAATCCTGAGAAATCAAGCCAGGAGGATCTGAAGTTCAAGGTTTTAAGAGAGAGTTTGAGGCCAATATGGGCTACATGAGTCTCAGTGTCTGTCTGTCTGTCTGTCTCTCTCTTTCTCCACACACATGCGCACAAATGAGAGATAAAGGAGAGAGAGAACTAAATTTGAGTGAGTACCATTTTAGGTACTTTAGATGACATTGCAAACAAAAAGTACAAATTTACAGTCTGTTTTTAACCATAAATTCACAATTAGAAAAAATAAATAATTACTCAGCCCTTTCATACCCTCCAAACTGGCTAACAGTCAGCAACTCCTATGGAGCTGATTCTGTGGTGAATTAGTTTCCTTGGACTTACCTTGATCTCATTCTACTCCAGCCTCTATGCTAGATGAATGAATGCTGTCTATATAGTAGTATTTTGGGTTTTTTTTTTTTTTTTTTTTAGAATTTTTGAGACAGGGTCTCCCTGTAGCCCCAGCTATCCTGGAACTCACTCTGTAGACCAGGCTGCCCTTGAACTCACAGAGATTCAAAATAGCCGGGCGTGCACCACCACGCCTGGCTATTTTGGTATTTCTTGTGCCAAGTACTTGGCTTGTCATGGTAGACGGGGGCTGGGGGCACCTCCCAGATATCCTCTGTCTGCTGTCTGTATTTGATGGTGAGAGGGTGAGGCTGGGAAGCAGTGTGTGACAGTGGTCCAGGTTTACCAGGCCTGTTCCAGCATCCTCAGTATGTGACAGTGGTCCAGGTTTACCAGGCCTGTTCCAGCATCCTCGGTATGTGACAGTGGCCCAGGTTTACTAGGCCTGTTCCAGCATCCTCGGTATGTGACAGTGGCCCAGGTTTACCAGGCCTGTTCCAGCATCCTCGGCTTAGGGAAGTGTTACTTTGGGAAGATCATGTAGGGATTTTACATTGCAACTTTATTGAGTGCTGGTAAAACAGAGACAGCCATTTAAATACAGAAAGAGAAGGGTATTTGCCATCTATTTTACGTGAATTGGAAACTGAGAAGTCTACATTTTAACAGATTATATAATTATATCCAAACCTCTTTGTTTTATTAGTACTTTTATGATCACTAGAAAACTGGGCAGGTATCAGAATTGTCATGTGAGTCATATCTTAAGTCTCAAGAGACTTGGATCTATTTTAAGGAAGCCCCCCCCCACACACATATGTCCATTTATGGATATTTGTACCATGGAAATCATTCTGGGGGCTGATTCTCCGAAGAACTTTTATTTCACTTGAAATACGTGCAGTGGAATATCAGCTGTTGCTGGGTCATGCCCCTGGTATTTGAGTCCCACATGGCTATAAACAGAGTTCCTGCCTTGAGGTCCTTGGCCAAGCAGCTGGCTCACTGCCTGTCCTCAGGGAGGGTCCCTTATAATAAACAGTGGTTGTATTAAAGCAGCCTCTACTTCATGCAGTTAACTTGGACACATTCATTGGAGTCAGTGTTTACAAAGTTCTCCCAATCCCAAAATAGCTGGGCTTTCCTATTGTTTGTACTTTTTTGTTTGTTTTAAGGCTGGGGTTTATGTAACCTGAGGCTAGGCTTGGTCCTTCTGCCTTTACCTCCCCAAGTGCTGGGATTACAAGGTTGGGCCACTGTGCCTGACTGCTTTCTGTTCACTCTTAATAGCTTTAGCATCTCTCTACCCCCCCCCCAACTTAGACATTTGTTGTCTTGTCTTAAGGATACCCTTCTTAGGGTCTGCTCTCCCATCAATTGTCCTGTGTCTCACATAGGCAGTATTTTTCCTGTCAGAAGGGGTTGATTGGAGTGCTTGTGAATCCATGTGACTACATGAACCTATTGCCATGTGACCAAAAGGTCACAGTAGAAAATCTGGAAAGGTCTTAGTTTCTGCTGTGGAATTAGACTGGTTCAGCAGAGTTGGAAACTAGGTATTCTGATTGACAGCAATGTTAACAGGCATTGTGAGATGTAGGCAAGCCTTGTTTTGATTGTCCTGAATGGGCTACATACTAGAAAATGGTAGTGTAGTGGTCACAGCTGCTGTGCTTATTTGAATTTTTTTTCTCTAAATATAACACTGAATCAAAAAATCTCTAGGGCCAAGGTTACTTTTGGTGGGGGGCAAGGTTACTTATATGTATGCATAGTCAGGATTCTTGGATAGCCAGGTTAATGAGTCACTGATGCAGTCAGAATATTGAATAGAGATCACAGAAAGGGCCCCCGTGTTAGCAATTAAAAAGAAGCTTAAGGCCGGGCGTGGTAGTGCACACCTTTAATCCCAGCACTCGGGAGGCAGAGGCAGGAAAATCTCTTGAGTTCCAGGACAGCTGGGGCTACAAGGAGACCCTGTCTCAAAAAGACACAGACACACACACACACACACACACACACACACAAGGAAGCTTAATTAAAATAAAACAGCTCATCCATACACTGGAAGAATGATACGGCATGATGAAGAAAGGCATATTCCTTAGTGAAAGGAAAGGTCACTGTTGACAGTGTAGTAGTGCTGTGCTCCATGACCAAACTGTGCCTGTGTCATATCCAGCACTGGTCCTTTCTGGGTAATTTTGAGTTCTTTATGGTAATCCAGGGTTGAAATGCATAGATAACATAATTTTGACATTGGTAACATTTGTCTGTGCTATACATGTGCTTTTTATGAGTGTCTCCAGCTCTCTTGTTCTCTCTGTTGTGTGACTTTCAGGAAATTGAAAGGTAGGTCAGAATCTCTCTTACAAATCAGTTTGGAAGAAAAAAGACATTTACAGATATGAGACCAGTCTGGCCTCGAACTTACAAAGATCCACCTACCTCTGCCTCCTGAGTGCTGGGATTAAAAGTGTGTACCACCATGACTGGCAGAAGTAAATTCTTAAAAAATAGATAACAGGTTTCTGGGGTGGGGGAACTTTTAAAGAATGGAAGAATTCTTTTTTTTTTTTTTTTTTTTTTTTTTTTTTTTCAGAGACAGGGTCTCCCTGTAGTCCCAGCTGTCCTGGAACTCGCTATGTAAACCAGGCTGGCCTTGAACTCACAAAGATCCGCCCACCTCTGCCTCCCAAATGCTAGGATTAAAGGCGTGCGCCACCACGCCTGGCT
>VZQC01002563.1:3274-28314 GCA_009823505.1 Rhizomys pruinosus | reverse complement strand
TTTTTTTTTTGAGACAGGGTCTCCCTTTAGTCCCAGGCCTTGAACTCACAGAGATCCCCCTGCCTCTGCTTCCTGGGTGCTGGGATTAAAGGCATGCACCACCACGCCCAGCCCACAGTAAGACTCTAAACTCCCTCCAAAAAGTATATAAATAATTTTAATTTAAGTTGTGATTGCACCTCAGTACTTGGTGACAGGTAGGAAAATTAAGAAAT
The DNA here is from genome assembly GCA_009823505.1 of Rhizomys pruinosus. Lineage (NCBI taxonomy): Eukaryota > Metazoa > Chordata > Mammalia > Rodentia > Spalacidae > Rhizomys > Rhizomys pruinosus. The sequence goes on along the minus strand of VZQC01002563.1, from coordinate 28,099 downwards.
ACTCAAGCTGGGCATGGTGTCACACACCTTGAATCTCAGCACTCAGGAGATAGGCAGGCAGATCTCTGTGAGATTGAGACTCCATAGTTAGTCCAGGCCAGCTAGGGCTACAGGGAGACCCTATCTCTAGATAGATGATAGATAGATAGATAGATAGATAGATAGATAGATAGATAGATAGATAGATAGATAAAAGAAAGAAAGAAAAGAAAGAAAGAAAGAAAGAAAAAGAAAGAAAGAAAGAAAGAAAATTCAAAGACAAGGGATATCTTCAACTACATATCAAGTTTGAGGCCAGACTGGGCTACGTGAGACCCTGTCTTAAAGAGGCCGGGGTAGGGGGTCAAGAATGAATCACCGGGTACAGGTACTTCCCCCCAAACCTGATGACCTGTGTTTAATCCCTGAGACCTACTTGGTAGAAGGAGAGAACCAACTCCCACAAGTTGTCCTTTGTACTCCACACATGTGTCATAGCACACAGGTACACACAGACTAAATGTACCTTTTTTTTTATGTTTTTGAGACAGGGTCTCTCTATAGCCCCAGCTGGGCTGGGACTCACTATGTTGACCAGGCTGGCCTTGAACTCACAGAGATCTGCCTGCCTCTGCTTCCTGAGTGTTGGCATTAAAGGCGTGCATCACCACACCTGGCCACTACATGTAATTTTTTAAAGCTGTAAGGCGTGCGCCACCACGTCTGGCTAAAGCTGTATTTTAAAAAAGAAATAATAAGCAATTAAAATACTTTGGGGGTTAGAGAGATGGCTGAGAAGTTAAGAGAGCTTGCTGCTTTCCTGAGGACCCAAGTTCTGTTCCCAGCACCCACATCAGGCAGCTCACAACCACCAACTCTAGTTCTAAGGGGTCAGATGCCTTCCTCTCTCCTCCCCAGGCACACATATACATGTGACATAAACACACACAAATAAAAATAAATAACCATGAACTTTTTAACTTTTCTTCTTATGTGACTATTCCTTGTGTTAATCTGATGGCAAAGATACAAATGAGAAAACAGATGTGTGCATCAAAATAAAGTTCCTTAGCTTTCCTGCATTTTCAGTCACCCTGGGTTACCTGACCACCCCCACCCCCCCATCATAAAGAACCTGCATTACTATAGTCTACAGTTGAAAGAAAAAGACAAAAATGTTACAGGAAACAAGGGTTTAGTATAAAGCACCCATTATGTTTAAACTGAAAAGAAAAACTCCATTAACTTCCACAAATGATAATCTCTTAAGTATCTCATAATACAGCTGGGCATGGTAGAGCAACACTGTAATCTTAGCACTGGGGGGATCAGGGGCTCAAGGCCAGCCATAGTTACATGGCAAGTTCAGGGTCACCCAGGGCTACATGAGATCATAGCTCAGGAAAACAAAATCTTAGAATAGTGATCAGCCACTTTCTGTCTCCACCAGGAATAAAAAGAGAAATTTATAATGAGGACTGCGTTTGTCATAAGCAAGAATATGGAGGGAATGAAGTTTGTTTGTTTTTGCTCACTGGCTGGTCAGAGAGGGGCCCTCTGTGGTCTTGTTTTAGATGTGGTCTGTCCCATGAGTAGGGATGTTTGGAGACAGTATGGGTTTTAATTGAGGTGGAGATGTAGTACTCATTGAAAGGGTTTTGTCATTGCAAACCACAGTGGTTTTATAGTGAAGCCCATATCACATTCGGTTAAGACTGCTGGAGTTTCTCCTAGTGAACATTTTGATGTTTGCATCTGTTTTCTCATTTTCTTCTTGGGTTCTCAGTGCTTTTCTTAGGTATTTGCCCAGGCTCCTACTGAGGATTAGTTCATGATTTTTTTAAAAGGCTAGAAGAATATTAAGTGTTGGCTTATAACATTTTTATTTTAACTTATTTAGACACCCACAAACATCATTCTAGATATAAAGTCTTCCTAAAAAAATTAATAATAAAATCTTTCTATTTCTGTACAAATTAACAGTGGCTGTAACAAGTAGATTTTGCCAGAGCTAACCTGCTACAGGCATCTGGATAGTGCTGTGCTGTGTAGGAGATGGGCCTTCTGGTCCTGTTTGGGCTGTGTGTCACTTCTGTCCTGAGATGACTGTTCTCTGCCTCTCACATTGGGTAGCCACAGAGCTCTGCTCACAGACATGGCCTCATTTGCACACATACTTACCTAGGTGCCATGCCCTGCTTAAAGCTAGACCTTTAGAAAAAACATTGTCACTGAGTGTGGTGGCACATACCTTTAATCCCAGCATTTGGGAGGCGGAGGCAGGCAGTTGAAATCAGCCTGCTCTGCACAGTAAGTTCCAGGTCAGCTGGAGCTATGGGGAAACAAAACAGAACAAAAAATTATTTGTTCAAGTTTCATTGCATTGAAGTCAGACTAGTTAAATGGTCTCAGTGTCAAGAAAATGACTTAATTTGTCACTGCAAAGGGGAAGTTTTGCACTTTCAATCAAGGAAATTAACCTTTGAACAAATATTGCCATCATCACATAGGACACAGCAGTCTTGTTGGCTGACTGGCTTGATTTTACTCTTGGCCACACTTACCCCAGTGCTCACAGGCTAAGTGTTAAGACCTTGTCAAGACATCTTGCTAAGTGCAATCCTGAAGATTGTGAACACACTTGTGTTCCTTGGTATAAGCTTAAATCAGGTATAAGTCTCCCAAGGATCCTCCGAGGCATGGGATTTCTGATTTGAGAAACAGCGGGGAAGATGTTGGAATGCAGGCCTGGGTAGAGCTGCTGAGCTGTCACCAGACAAGGCCAAGTCTTCCACCTTGACTGGACCTCAGAGTCTGTGCTCTTCTTCTTTTTATCAGAAAGACTTTGAGAGCTGGTATGGTGGTGCATGCCTTTAATCCCAGCACTCTGTGTGAGTTCAAGGCCAGGCCAGCTGGGACTAAAGGGAGACCCTGTTTCAAAAATATCAAATAAATAAAAGACTTTGAAACTCCAGATTCTGTGTTGCAGAAAGTGTTGGGCCATAAGAAGGGTCTTCTGTTCCACCAGTGTTTCTGAATGTGAGTCCTCCCTGTCTGTCTCTCCTTACAGATTCTGACTCCCAGCACAGCCATGAAGTGATGCCTCTTCTCTACCCCCTCTTTGTCTACCTCCATCTCAACCTAATCCAGAGTGGTCCCAAGAGCACAGTAGAGAGCTTCTACAGCCGCTTTCATGGGATGTTTCTGCAGAATGCAAGCCAAAAGGATGTCATTGAGCAGCTGCAGACCACGCAGACCATCCAGGACATTCTGTCAAACTTCCAGCTCCGTGCATTCCTGGACAATAAGTATGTGGTCCGTCTCCAGGAAGACAGCTACAACTACCTTATCCGCTACCTCCAAAGCGACAATAACACTGCCCTGTGTAAGGTGCTTGCCGTGCACATTCACCTAGACGTACAGCCTGCCAAGAGGACAGACTACCAGCTGTATGCCAGCGGTGGTTCCTCCCGTAGTGAGAACAGCAGCCTGGAGCCCCCAGATGTGCCCAGCCCTATTCTGCAGAATGAAGCCGCCCTAGAAGTCTTGCAGGAGAGTATCAAGCGTGTCAAGGATGGGCCTCCCTCTCTCACCACCATCTGCTTCTATGCCTTCTATAACACAGAGCAGCTGCTGAATACTGCAGAGATCTCCTCTGATAGCAAACTGCTGGCTGCCGGGTTTGACAACTCTTGTATAAAGCTCTGGAGCTTGCGGTCCAAGAAGCTGAAATCAGAGCCCCACCATGTGGATGCATCCCGAATCCGCCTGGCTTGTGACACTCTGGAGGAGGAAGTAGGAATGCCATTTTTTCTTTCTTGCACTTTCTTCCTGTTAGAGGACTCTTTCCAAACCTGACCGGTCTCTTGGGAAACGATAGTCTATAGTTCCCTCCTCTGGTAGCCAAAGCTAGACTCATGCCTGATGATGTAGCCTTTGAGTCCTGTTCATGCCTGACATGAATAGTAAAGCCAACACAGACTTAGCATTATTAATGTGTGGGCAGTATTTAGCACTGTCTGGGAAGCAGATGCCACCTTAACACATCTTCAGCTGATGTTGACTTGTGATCATATTAAGTGTTCATCAGTGAGTGTATATGTGCACTTCCCAGGTACAAACTGAGAAGCAAAATTGCTAGGTAGGAATCAATAGGACCCTCCATGGTGGTGCACGCCTTTAATCCCAGCACTTGGGAGGCAGAGGCAGGCGGATCTCAGCGAGTTCAAGGCCAGCTGGGACTACAGGGAGACCCTGTCTCAGAAAAACAACAACAACAACAAAAAAAAAAACAGTCATCAATAGAAATCTAGGCTGTTGCATACCCTTGTCAACATAGTACGGACGCTTTGGGGGTTGGGAGGTGGTTTGCTGGAATGAATGAAGTCCAGTTTCTGGGGCTCTCAGGACTCTCCAGAATACCGTGCATTGCACTCATGTTCAGTTTCAAACTGTTCTTTGTATTGGACACTGTTACAGCTACTACCATCAATTGAGGGATATTGCCCTCACTTACTTTTGATTTCTGTAAATTAAGAAAATTATTCCTACTGACCTAACTTTGGTAATACAAACTTTGAAGATTATTTGGGTTAATATAAAGGGTGGTGGCACTGTGGCATTAGGAATGGAAAAGTGTATTTGAAGACCTGAGTTAGTGCCTCCCAGGACTGAATGAAGTGTAACTGGAGCTGGGAGAAGGAGGGGCAGGCAAAACAGAAAGGACAGCTTGGCCCTGTCCACACTGGGTTCTGTATTCCAGCTAGGGTGTGAAAGTGCTGTTGACTTTGGCCTCCACTTCATTTTTTTTTTTTTTTTTTTGTGTATGAATGTACTGTCTGCATGTAAGTTTGTGCACCCATGTCGTGCAATGCTGCGGAGGTCAGAAGAGGGTATCGGATTCCCCTGGAACTGGAGTTCTCCTGGAATTGGAGTTACAGACGGTTCTCAGCCGCCATGTGGGTGCTGGGGATCGAACCCGGGTCCTCTGCAAGAGCAGTCGGTGTTCTTAACCGCTAGGCTATCTCTCCAGCCCCGGCCTCCACTTCATTAAGAGCAACTTCTTGGAGCTGGACATGGTGATGCCTACCTTTAATCCCCGCACTCAGGACCAGAAGCTGGCAGATCTCTGTAAAGGGTTAGATGTTCCTGTGCCTATGGAAGCCAGGAAGGGAAAAGTGGAGAGGCCAACGGCAGTGTAGAGCTGAGGACTGGGAAACAAGAAGACCCCAAACCACGTGAAAGACCCAGTTAACAATCTCAGTTTTAATCTCTTTGGAGTAATAATACTGAATAATTAAGGCACACAATTTTTAACAGTAGGCAGTTAAATTTCATTGCTCAGATGCAGCAGTTCCATTTCTATGAATATAGTCAGGAGAATTAGAACTTGTATAAGAATGATCATGGCAGCATTACTCAAACCTCAAAAGTAGAAGTAGAGGGGCTGGAAAGATGGCTCAGCGGTTAAGAGTGCCGATTTCTCTTGCAGAGGACCCGGGTTCGATTCTCAGCACCCACATGGTGGCTAAGAACCGTCTTTAACTCCAGTTCCAGGGGAATCCGACGCCCTCTCTGACCTCCACGGCATTGCACAACACGGGTGCACCAACTTACATGTAGACAGTACATTCATACACATTAAAAAAAAAGAAGTAGCTTACCCTAAGTGTCTTATCACTAGATGAATAAACAAAACTACTCCCTCTCCTCACCATGAAATATTATGCAACTGTGAAGAGGAGTGTTTGGAACTTTTTGTTTTTTTACATGTGTATGAATGTATTGTCTGCATGTGGGTCTGTGCACCCATGCCGTGCAATGCCGCGGAGGTCAGAAGAAGGTGTCAGATTCCCCTGGAACTGGAGTTAAAGACGGTTTTCAGCCGCCATGTGGGTGCTGGGGATCGAACCCGGGTCCCCTGTAAGAGCAGTCGTGCTCTTAACTGCTAGGCTATCTCTCCAGCCCTGGAACTTTTTTAAAGCAAGGTCTTAGTATGTAGTCCTGGTGGGCCTGGAACTCACTTTACACACCATGCTGGCCTCAAAATCATAAAGATCTGCCTGCCTCTGCTTCCCAATGTGCTAGGATTGCATGCATCCATATACCTGGCGCACATGTGAATCAAAAAACCTTATGCTACCAGAAAGAAGCAGTAGTCGAAGTTCATGTATTGTGTGATCTCATTCATTTGGAAGCAAAAATAGATGAGGGTGGCTAGGGGCTGAGTGGGGGGGAGGAACAGTGGCTGCTGTGTGGTCTGGGGGTCTGTGTGTGAGATGGTGAAAATGCTGTGTTGGGTAGTAGTGATAGTTATACAACTGTATCTATACAAAGACTGTTGAGTTGGGCTGGTAAGGTAGCTCAGTGGGATAAGTGCTTAGGTGCAAGCCTGGCAACCTGTGTTCCATCCCCAGAACCCATGTAAAGGAGGAAGGAGATAATTGATTCCACAAAGCTGTTCTTTGACCTACACATGCACACAAGTTTTTTGTTTTGTTTTGTTTTTGTCGTCATCGTCGTCGTTGTTTTGTCTTTTTTGAGACAAATTCTCCCTATAGCCCCAGCTGGCTGACCTGAAACTCACTAGGTAGCCCAGGCTGGCCTTGAACTCACAGATATCCACCCGCCTGCCTTTGCCTCCTGAGTCTAAAAATGTTTTTAAACAAAGTACTTTAAAATCTTGTGAATTTTGTTGACATAAATCAGGTCTTGGGCTAGAAAAGATAAGACCCAAGGATGTAGCTCAGTGTAGAATGCTTGCCTAGCATGTGCAAGACCCTCAACCTATCTCAAAAAAAAAAAAAACAAAAAAACAAAAAAAAAAAACCCTGACTTGTCAGCATTGTTGTCTGTTAATGGATGAGATAGATGAGTTCTAGACCGCGAGCACAGTATTTTAGCCCATCTATAAAATTTAGATCTCCTTAGCCACATTAAAAAGTTTTGTGGTTTTGCTGGGCTTGGTGGCGCATGCCTTTAATCCTAGCACTTGGGAGGCAGAGGCAGGCGGATCTTTGTGAGTTCAAGGCCAGCCTGGTCTACAGAGTGAGTTCCAGGACAGCTGGGGCTACAGGAGACCCTGTCATTGAAAAGAACCAAATAAAAGAAAAAAAAAAACAAGTTTTTTTTTTTTTTTTTTTTTTTTTTTTTTTTTTTTTTTTTTGTTTGTTTAGTTTTTTTCTTTTTTTTTTTTGGCAGTGGGTGATGGGAGGAAGGGTTGATAGCTAGCTTACTGATTAAGAGCGTTGACTATTCTTGCAGAGGACCTGGGTTCAATTCCCAGCACCCACATGGTGGCTAACAGCCATCTGAAAGTCAGAATAGACTTTAATGGGTGGGTTTTGCTTTGGGGGTTTATGTGTGTATGCCTCCATGATTTTATGTGCACCACATTCTTGCAAGTATCCAATCCCCTGGAGTTGGAGTTGCAGAAAGTTGTAAGCCACCTGATGTGTGGGTGCTAGGAACTAATCCCAGGTCCTGTGGAAGACCAGTAAGCATTCTTAACTGCTGAGGCATCTCTCCATACTAGATTAATGTTTTTAATCTAGTATGGACAAAATATTTCAGTGTATAAGTAGTATTGACTCATTAATGAAATATGATGTTACAGATAACTCTTGGATTCTCCTAGAAGCCTTTTCTACTCTAGCTGGTCTCTCATTTGCTAAGGAGTGATTCCCTGCTTCCAGTTCTTAGCCTACAAGCCTGGAGATAAGTGCTTCACTTCCTGACAGTTGAGGACAAAAGCTGAAGGATAAAGTTCAGATAACCAAATACAGACTCAGAGGAGGCTTGGATGTTAGCTGACATGACATTCTGGGGTATCCTGGTGTGAGAGCAAACAGCCATAACATGGAAGATTTAGGGACCCAACAAGGATATGGTAATGTTTGCAGGATAGCTCATTTCTCTTTGAATTTCTGCTTATGCATGTTTTATAATGTAGGTCATAGAGTTTATTACTGCTTATATTTTACATATTAGCATTGCACATGCCTATTGACTACTGGAGCAGCACTGTTGACTGGAGGGAGCTGAGCTCTGGGGTGTGTCCTGTCAGCAGGAGGGGTGGTACAATGACTCCTGGGCTGGCATGTCTGCATCAGCCACTGGGCAAACACATGCCCCTGTTGGCCTGAGCTGAGCCACATTAGAAACCATGTCTGGTTATTTTAGGCTGTTTAAGCAGAAGTTCTAGTATCTGTTTCTTGGCCAAGGCCTAGGGAAGGTTGCCATAGTTCTGGTATATCTGCTCCATCTCCAGCCCCCAACACAGTTCAAATCCAGAGGGTCTGTGTTTAATTGGCCCGGGGCCACTTTTGCTATCACAGTGTTTATATAAACTTTATGGTACAGAGTAGTGAGTCATGTGTGAAATGCCAAATCTTTAGAAAATGCAATTTGCTAATATTCTCCTAACACCCAGTGGGACCCCGAGTTCCCAAATGTTTTTGCACTTCTAAGTCTCTCTACAATAGCCACTTTGAGTATTCACAGACAGCAGCGCTTAACTTTAACTCAATCAAATGTGTGTACATTTGCAGCAGTCCTATTACTTATTGCTTAAAACAAAACCGAGTATTTAAGAATCTTGGTCATTTTCTGTTCTTAAAACCCAGTCTGGCCGAGCTTGGTGGCACATACGTGTAATCCCGACCATCCAGAGGTAGAGTGAGTTCCAGGCCAACTGGGGCTACAGGGAGACCTTGTCTAAAAAAAAAACACAGTAGTGAAGAATCTGAGCCATGATATTCATCATGGGGGAGCAGAGGAGAAATGGATTTGGATGCAGACTTTATTTCCAAGTACCATTATGGGCATCCCTCTGTCCTCGTGTACAAGGAATTTCCAAGAGTGACAGGAGTCTTTTGACTCAGCTAAAGCCATTCTCAGTATGTGCTTTGTTTCTTTCAGAGATAGGTTGAGATTGCCATCTTCAGTTCCTTTTCCCTTTTTTGGTTGTTTTGTTTTCATGATTTATTAGCCACAAGTCTCACTCCTTTGCCTCAAGTTCAAGGCTATCCTCCTCCCTCAGCCTCCCAAATGCTGGGATTATGAGCACAAATCACCACACCCAGCTTCATCCCTTTTTTTTTTGTCTTTTTGAGACAGGGTCTCCCTTTAGTTGCAGCTGGCCTGGAGCTCACTATGTAGACCAGGCTGACCTTGAATTCACAGAGATCGCCTGCCTCTGCCTCCTGGGTGCTGGGATTAAACGTACGTGCCACCACGTCTGGCTTCATCCTCATTTCTTTTGAGATGTCTTTGTTTGTGGCTGCCTATGGGGTAGGGAGGTTGTCCATTCTGGTAGCTGTGTTTTCTGCCTTAGTGTTCATAGTCAATTTGTTTTTGTTTGTTTTGGTCTTTTTCAGACTGGGGCTCCCTTTAGTCCCAGCTGTCCTGGAACTTGCTATGTAGACCAGGTTGGCCTTGAACTCACAGAGATCCACCTGCCTCTGCCTCCAGGGTGCTGGGTTTAAAGGCGTTTGCCACCATACCCAGCTAGTTTTTATTTTAGCTAAAGTCTTCCAGAGTCTTGAAACTATGTAGCCTCATCTAGTCTTGAACTCATGATCTTTCTACCTCAGGTTTCCTGATACTGGGGTCACAGTTGTGCACTGAACTGTCTCCATATTTCTTTTTTTTTTTTCTTTTTTGGGGGGCAAGGTTGTCTTGAGACAGGGTCTCCCTGTAGTCCCAGCTGATCTGGAACTCAGTATGTAGACCAGATTGGCCTCAAACTCAGAGATCTGCCTGCCTCTGCCTCCCAGGTGCTGGGATTAAACAAGGTGTGTGTTATCACACCACTCCCTACTTGGCCCCAGCTGGCCTAGAACTGGATGCGTAGACCAGGCTGGCCTAGAACTCCACCTGCTTCTGCTTCACAAGTGCTGTGATTAAAGGTGTGCACCACCACACCTGGCCAGTATTTCTTTAAACAGAATAGAAGCAGGAGGTAACTTGGCTTACCAAAGCGAGTGTACTGAGAATTGACAGCCGAAGACCCTGCCAGGGAGGAGAATCTAGGAACTTAACATCCATTCAAGTTAGTCTTTTCAAATGATACCCATCAAAATAGTGGAAGTCACCGTAGGTTTGCCTTTTTAGCTGGAGCCTCATTCCAAGAGTAAGGCCCATAGACAGAGTAGCCTTTTGTTTGTCTCCAGTATGGTCTGTGGTTAGATGTTGTCAGCTAGAGTGAGCATATGTGTCCTCTGTCCTTTTGAGATATACTGCCTTGGCAGGCCCTGATACCTATTTTTCCCTCTCTTGGACATATTTTCCCTGGAAGACCACTTAAATGTTTTCTTTTTCTGTGTCCCACCTCCTGCCCTTGTGTTCTAGGAGAATGAAGAGGATATCGTGGGCACAGAGATGAAGATCCTACGGGGACACTGTGGCCCAGTGTACAGTACACGGTTCCTTGCAGACAGCTCGGGACTACTGTCTTGTTCTGAAGATATGTCCATCAGGTACTGGGACCTGGGCAGTTTTACCAACACTGTGCTGTACCAAGGTCATGCCTACCCTGTGTGGGACGTGGATATCAGCCCCTACAGCCTTTACTTTGCCAGTGGGTCCCATGACCGCACTGCCAGACTGTGGTCTTTCGATCGGACGTACCCACTGAGGATATACGCAGGGCACTTGGCAGACGTGGACTGTGTCAAATTCCACCCCAACTCAAACTACTTGGCAACAGGCTCCACTGACAAGACTGTGCGGCTGTGGAGTGCCCAGCAGGGAGACTCAGTGCGGCTCTTCACAGGCCACCGTGGTCCTGTGCTTTCCCTCGCCTTTTCCCCCAATGGTAAGTACTTGGCATCCGCTGGCGAAGACCAGCGGTTGAAGCTGTGGGACTTGGCCTCTGGGACCCTTTTTAAAGAACTAAGAGGCCACACAGACAGCATCACCAGTCTGGCCTTTAGCCCAGACAGTGGTCTGGTGGCCTCTGCCTCCATGGACAACTCTGTGCGCATCTGGGACATCAGGAGCACATCCTGCAACGCACCTGCTGACGGCTCTTCTGGTGAGCTGGTGGGCGTGTACACAGGGCAGATGAGCAATGTCCTGAGCGTGCAGTTCATGGCCTGCAACCTCCTCCTGGTGACTGGAATCACACAAGAGAATCAGGAACATTAATTTTTTATCCAGGTGGCAGACTGGATTGGGCCAGAAGCCTCTGACCGCAGCCCAGGACATGCTGAAACTGAATCAGTGATTGCAAAAGAGCCCCTTCCCACAGCCCACTCCCCAGCCCCAGCCCCAGTGCACAGCTTTCAGGTGAGAGCCAGGATGCTACAAGCTCACGGCCTCCTGGTCTCATGTAAGCACCTTCCTGTTTGCGTCTGTCGCCCGCTTCCAGTGGGTTGACTGGAACAGTTGCAGAACCCTCCCTGAAGCAGCTGTGGATAGTGTCACCTGTGGCCACCCCTTGAGGAGGGAAGTGGAGAGAGGAACTAGAACAGGGAGGGGTGGTCTGGCAGTCTTTCCTTTTGCAAAATGATGGAGAACCAGGATTTTTTTATTATAATTATTAATATTATCGAGAAAAGGAAAGCTAGCACTGGCAGAGGGCGCTCTGCTTTATGTTTCAGGTTTGACTTCTGGCACTGGCTGTTATACTTGGAATTTTGAGGTTCAGGGAATTCAGACTTTGGTAAGCAAGTGTATCAGGATAAAGAGGTGTTTCCCGTGTATAGAGGTAAGGATGGTCCCACCGGATGATGTGCTTATGGGAGCAGGCGGTGGCTTAAGTGCACACTGGGCTCCTGCACTGATGGTGAGAAAGAAGATTCTCTTATTGGCTGCACTTCTGCCAGTACTTACCTACCATGGGAAGCAAGATCATGGTGGCAAAGGGCAGCCTCGGAGTACCTGCCTCGATTGCAATAAGTTCCATCCCTAGCACCAACAATAAAAAGAAATTATGATAAGGAATAATTTGGAATAAGTCACATGATTTAGGAAATGTGGAATTTCGAATAACTGTTTATTCCAAGATGTGGCTTCTCAGTGTCCTCCCATCCCTCACTGCAGTACTGGTGTAGTGACATGTGACTGAATCACGAGCACCCATTCATATCAGACCATGCTCTAAGGACAAAGCAAGTTCTAATGTGTGGGAAAGGGTTAAATATTTCTGTTTTCTGAAAAGAGTTATTTTGTATTTTGTTTTCTATTAAAATGGATTTAGTTTCAAAAAAAAAATGTGTCCACATCTCATTTATGTTTATAGGTTGGGCAGGTCCCTGCCTGGCCAGACCAGCCACAGGTAGGTCTGTTCTTGTGCTCTGTTCAGTTTACCTTGTATCATGGCTTTCTGGTGTTCCTGGTGTTCAGCTGGATTACTCATAGCAGTGATACTGTTTATACATCCAACATTCTCAGTAACCCCAGCTTGCCTGCAACTTGCTATGTAGACCAGGCTGGCCTTGAACTCACAGAGATCTGCCTGCTTCTGCCTCCTGTTTGCTAGGATTAAAGGCATGTGCCACCATGCTCCACAAGACAAACATTTATTTAGCAGGGACTTTTGTCAGCACCCTTGCAAACTCTTACTGTAAACTATAAGGTCTAAAAACTAGCCGGGCATGGTGGCGCACGCCTTTAATCCTAGCACTTGGGAAGCAGAGGCAGGCGGATCTTTGTGAGTTCAAGGCCAGCCTGATCTACAGAGTGAGTTCCAGGACAGCTGGGGCTACAGGAGACCCTGTCTTGAAAAGACCAAAAAAAAAAAAAAAAACAACTGGATTAATAATAAAAATTCAGATTCTTGAACAATTTCAAGATGGGCATGGTAGCACATGCCTGTAATCCCAGCACTTAGGGAAAAATGATAGGATCTAGGAGTTTGAGGCTAGCCTAGACCACCTGAGACCCTGATTAAAAAAAAAAAAGGGAATAAACAATTCTGGGTAAGAGATTAATTCAAAGAATAAATGATGTCACGGCTGGAGAGATGGCCTAGCGGTTAAGAGTGCCAACTGCTCTTACAGAGGACCCAGGTTCAATCCCCAGCAACCACATGGCGGCTGAGAACTGTTTTTAACTCCAGTTCCAGGGGAATCTGGCGCCCTCTTCTGACCTTCGCGGCATTGCGCAACATGGTGCACGGTTCTACATGCAGACAGTACATTCATACACATATGAAAATAAATAGAAAATTTTAAAAAAGGTCTATGGACCAGTGTCAAGTTCCCTTGCTAATATGTAGGCTACATTCACCTTACCACTTCTGTCCTAACTGTAATTTATTTAATTCAGGATTTCAGTGACCTGGTTTTGTTTCATTTTGCAAACTGATTGTAGTATAACATAATTTGACCTTATAAGTTATCCTTCACAGCTTTCCCACGCCATAAGTATTAAAAGTGGTACTTGTCAGTCCTGGTGGCCACAGCAGTAATCCTCAGCACCTGAGAGGCAGAGGAAGGAGGATCACTGTTACAGGCCAGCCTGAGCTATATATAACATAGGAGTTTTTCAGGGAGGGAGGGAGGGAGGGAGAGAGAGAGAGAGAGAGAGAGAGAGAACGAACAAGCACAAATTGGAACCCACTCACTGTTGAGGAATCCATGATTCTGCCTGTTCATTGTGTCTGTCTGACATGTTTACAGTGACTTGGCTGTCTTTGTATTAATTTTGCTTTTGCTCAGATTGGTCTTTAACACTTGTGGATTATGAGATCAGTCTGCATTTCAGCCTGTTCCTTAGTGAAATGCCTATTTTCTGTACAAGGCCACGTCAACATTCTTGTCACCAACACCCGTGAGAAAGGAGACTTCTCCATTGTGAAGAGTTGCTGTTTTGTGGTACTGGTATCACAGCAGCCCAAGTCAGCCCTGCTTCCTGTAAGTCTCAGCTCACCAAGCCAGCTTTGAATAATTTTTTTGGTGCTATCATTGCTTTCTCTATTGGCAGTGAGTAGAAATAGACTCCCCAGAAAGAGTCCCACCACACCCTGGAACACTGGGGCTTTCTTTAGCATTATTTAAACATGGTTAAAATAACTTACTGTTTTTTTTCTCTCTTATTTATTTATGTTCTGGTTAAGTGTTCTGAAAGTCAATTTTATTTTTAGTTATTTATTGTTTGTTTAGTTGCTTGGTTTTTGTTGTTTTTGTTTTTGTTTTTTCAGAAAGGGTCTCTCTATAGACCCAGCTGGCCTAGAACTTGCTATGGAGACCAGGCTGGCCTTAATTCATAATCTGTCTACCTCTACCTCCCAAGAACTGGTACTAAAGGTGTTCAACGCACCCATCCCTATTTATTTTTATTTTATGTACATGAGTGTTTTGCCTGTCTATATGTAAGTGTACCTCATGCATGCAATGCCCTTGGAGACCAGAAGAGGGTGGCAGATCCCCTGGAACTGGACTTTTAGATGGTTGTTAGCCACCATGTTGGTGCTGATAACCAAACCCAGGTCTTCCACAAAAGCAGCTAGTGCTCGTGGCTGCTGAGCCATCTCTTTAGCCCCTGAAAATCAATTTTAATTACCTATATTTAGGCTTCTGTCTAGATTTAGGTTCCCCACTTAAGGCTTAGAGAAAATGATAGGCTCAGAGGCTAGAGCTGTACCTCAGTGGCAGAGCATTGGTCCAGAGGTGGGCAGGGGTAGAGGAGAAAAGGTAAAAAGATCCAGTACCATTTATTGAAGAAAAAAAAAGGCACCAGACCCTCTTAAGCAGAGCAATCCTTGGCCACATAGGAACAGAAGCTTCTAGGGCATGGTGTCTACTGTACTAAAATGCAACACAAGTTTTGTTTAATTTGCTATTCTATGGAAAGATCTAGGAATACTACATAACAATACTTTAGACTGGACTGGGCATAGTGGTGGCATCCATTTAATCACCAGCACTCAGGGCTGCAAGGCCAGGCAGATCTGTGTGAGTCAAGGCCTAGCTGGTCTACAATAGTGAGTTCCGGCCAGTTGGGGCTAAAGGGAGACCTGTCTAAAAAAGGGGGGGTATTGTTTCTTGTTTGCTGTTGCTTGGTAAGGTTTCTGAGGCAAGATCTCACATAGCTCCAGGCTTCGGCTGAACTGGAAATTCCATGTAAGCTGGCCTCAAACTCAAAACTCATAAAGTCTGCCTGTCTTGGCCTCCTAAAGCGCTAGGATACAGGTGTGACCCCACCAACACTTGGTCCTTTGAGGGTTTTTTTTTGTTTTTTTAGACAGGGTTCTCCCTGGTAGCCCCAGCTGGTCCTGGAACTCACTCTGTAGACCGGCTGGCCTT
This sequence comes from Rhizomys pruinosus, assembly GCA_009823505.1. NCBI lineage: Eukaryota > Metazoa > Chordata > Mammalia > Rodentia > Spalacidae > Rhizomys > Rhizomys pruinosus. The sequence continues at coordinate 12,869 of VZQC01002563.1, read as the reverse complement.
GAACTCACAAAGATCCCGCTCCTGCCTCCAAGTGCTAGGATTAAAGGCGTGTGCCACCACGTCGGCCCTTAGGGTTTTGTCACATTGAAACTTTACTTTTTTTTTTTTTTTTTTATTTATTTTTTTATTTTTTTTTTCACAGAACTTTATTTATTTTTTAACAAATCTAGACCCATGTTCCCGTCCATCCCCCCACCCCACNCTTGGGGTAATTTTATTATATTGCATTGTCTGTGAAATATGCTTTGCATAAGAGATTGCAAAAAAGGCTAGGGTCAGGAAGTCACATATAGTGTGTCTGCCTAAGTATAGTAATATACCTAGATACCAATGGTATTTAAGCTCTTGATTTGTTGTTTTATTTTTTAAGTGTGTTCTGTGTGCTGTAAAAGCACAAGTGTGCATGTTCCACACTGTTCCTGTGGAGGAGGTCAAAGAGCAAAATTTGGAAACCCATTCTGTTCCTTCTACTATGGGTTCCCAGGTTATCATCAGACTTGGCCAGAGGCAAGCTGCTTTTACCTGCTGAACAATTTTGCAACCTCTGCTCTTTTGTATACATAAGGAAGGGTTCGGTATCTGCTTTTATGTAGGAACAGGTATAATATGAACATAGATTGTTTCTTTTTTTTATATTTTCTATTTATTTTGCATGTGTGATGAATGCTACTATTCTGCAATTTGTAGTTTCTGTGCACCCGTGTACGTCGCCAATGCCGCTAAGAGGTCCAGAAGAGGGCGATGTTCGGATTTCCCCTGGAACTGAATTAAAGTTCTCTAGAATTGGAGTTACAGATGGTTCTAGCCGCCATGGTGCTGGGCCCGGGGGATCGAACCCGGGTGTCCTCCAAGAGCAGTCGGTGCTCTTTAATGCATAGGCTATCTCTCCCAGCCCAGTATTGTTCTATGTATGAATTTCTGTAATAGATATTATTACACAGGATCACGGAGACTTGATTGGTAGCTGTCCAGAAGATGAGGCTCTCACTCCAAGTGATGAGTGTATGGATGGAGTATTGGATGAATCTTTACTTGAAACCTGTCCCATTCAGTCACCTTTACAAGTTTTTGCAGGAATGGGTGGACTGGCTCTTATTGCAGAAAGACTGCCCATGCTCTATCCAGAAGTAATCCAACAGGTAATAAGCTAAGATTCCCACTATATGGTATCTTTGCATGAGAATTAGCTAATGCCAAAGAACCGCATTACAGTGTGTCCTTCACCTTGGTGTTATGGTTGTCACATTTATCGTCTCATTTCTGTATATCACTTAAATATGGAATTAATTGTGGCTCTTATTGTAAATGAGAGGGTAAAATAATAGTGTATACTATTACTTAGACTTTTTACTTAATGTTTACTCATGTCTAAAGTGCCATTTCCAGTTTAGATAATTTAAGCCTGATATCAATACTATCTTTGATGGTGTCTGCATTTTCTTTTTTTTTTAATAATTATATTCTGTATGTGTATGAATTGTACTGTCTGCATGCAAGTCTGTGCACCCGTGTCGTGCCAACCGCGGAGGTCACGAAGAAGGGTGTCACGATTCCCCTGGAAACTGAGTATTCCTGGAATTGAGTGTCGAGACGGTTCTGCCGACCAGTGGTGCTGGGGAATCAACCCGGTCCTCTGTAAGAGCGGTCGTGGCTCTTAACCTGCAGGTAGCACTCTCTCAGCCCCGATGTATCTGCTTTTCATGCTCCTTTATTGCTGAGCAGTTATGCCAGTTGTCCTAGTAATGTTCTTTATAGACAAAAGGGAAAATTATGTGGGCATTGTAGCACACACCAGTAATCTTCAGGACTTATGGAGAGGCTAGGGCAGAATTCCATGGGCCAGTCTGGACTACATAGCGCAGCCTTATCTCATTAAACAGATGGATACATTTGCCTTTTGCATGATTCAAATGAAGGTCTAGGATCCAGATCTGGAATGTTGCATTTGTCTTTCATGGCTTTGATGTTTTAAAGTTTTAAGGATGCAGAAGACTGCTGAAGGGGGTTCTACTGACCAAATAGGATTCACTTACTCATGAAGCCAGAGTAGCAGGATATAATAACCTATACAATAAAGTTGGAATCCATACTGATGCTTTCCTTACAGCTCAGTGCAAGGTAATTTCATATCAGTGACAGAACTGCAGTCAGTCTTGATACACTTAGTATATGATTTCAAGTTAAGAAGTTCTTAAAATGCCTGTACAGGGCTGGAGAAGATGGTTAAGGTCGATTTAAGATGGGTTAAGTGAGATTAAGTGATTAATTGCTATTCCAAAGGACCTAATGTTTGGTTCCAGCCATTCAATGTAAGTGGCTCATAACTGCCTTTAAGTTCCAGGGGACTGGCTTGTCTTCTGGTTTCCACAGCACTTGCACCCACATGGTGTACAGTACAGTCACATAGACCACATATACATAAATTAAAAAATAATTTCTAAAATGCTTTTTAATTTGAATGAGTAAAAATTGGCAAGGTGCTTACACTTCAATCTTAAGCAGGTCTGTACTTTTTTTTTATGTGTATGAGTGTATTTTGCTGCATGCATGCAAGTACCCCTGTGTGTGTATTGAATGTGGAGGTTAAAAGAGGGCTTTGCGACCCCTAGAACTGCAGTTATAGACAGTTGTAGCTGCCAGTGGGTGCTTCTGAAAATCCAGCCAGGTCAAGAGCAGCCAGTGCTATTAACCACATTGAGCCATCTCTCCACTCCTACTAACTGATTATAAACAGAACCTTCCAGCTTCACAAGATGTTTGGGCAATTATACTCCAACTCATGATATTCTACACCTGTTTTTATTTGTTTTGTCTTGTTTTTTTGTTGTTTTCTATTTGTTTTTTGGTCTTTTCAGACAGGGTCTCCCTGACCCCCAAGCTTGGCCTTGAGCATAGAGATTGCCCTGTCTCTGCCTTCCAAGGCTAGGATTAAAGGTGGAGTGTGCCACCATGCCCACACTTTGTTTTTTTTTAAAAAACTCCCTTCCTTTTTTTTTTTTTTGTGGTGTGTGTTTAGTGTGATGTGTTTGAGACAGGGTCTCCCTTTAGTTCCAGCTGGCCTGGATTCACTTTTGGAATAGGCTGCCCTTGAACTCACCAGAGATTTGTCTGGCTCTGACCTCCCAAGAGCTGGGATTAAAGGCGAGTGCGCTACCACACCCAGCTAAAAACAACTCCTATAAGTCTATATGTTACCAGTGGGTTTTTTAATTAAATTAAAGTGTACATTTGTTGTGTTGTTTATTTATTTTGGTCTGTTTGAAACGAGCTTCTCCCTTTTAGCCCCAGGTGTCCTGGAAACTCACTCTGTAGACCAGCTGGCTTTGAAACTCCCAAAAAGATCCACCTGCCTCTGCCTCCCAAGTGCTAGATTAAAGAACCCACTGTGCGCCACATGTCCAGCTATGTTACGAGGTTTTTAAGAGCCATTCGAAGGTCCTTTATCTACAGCTTGATATTTGAGCCTGGGCATGGTGGCACACGCCTGTAATGCCTAGCACTTGGGAGGCAGAGCAGGTGATCTTTAGTGAGTTCGAGGCCGCCGGGTCTACAGAAGTGAGTTCCAGGACCAGTGGGGGCTACAGGGAGAACCCTGTCTCAAAAAGAACAAAAAAAAAATATAAAAATGATCTATAAAAAAATAAAGCTGAATTATTGAAACATGCAAGTATTATACACTTTTTCTTGCAGGTGAGTGCTCCAGTTGTGACATCTACTACTCAGGAAAAACCAAAGGATAGTGATCAGTTTGAATGGGTGACCATAGAGCAATCAGGGGAACTAGTTTATGAAGCCCCAGAAACCATCGCAGCTGAGCCACCACCTATCAAGTCAGCAGTACAAACTATGTCTCCCATACCAGCACATTCTTTGGCTGCTTTTGGGTTATTTCTCCGTCTTCCGGGCTATGCTGAAGTGCTCTTGAAGGAGAGGAAACATGCCCAATGCCTTCTTCGATTGGTATTGGGAGTGAACAGATGAATGGAGAGGAAGTAAGCCTTTTTCGTGATACAATATTTATCCGCCAACACGACTGCAAAGTATGAGTTCTGGTAAAGCGTCCAATAATTATTAGACCTGATTCTTGTTTTAAATTTTTATTTACTTTTTTATTACTGTTCTTTATTTCTTTAATAGCAAGGCTATTTAGATGACTTACCAGTTTTGACTGCTTCTGTATGTGCTGAGTGTCGTTGGAATGTTGTAAGCATATAGTAGGAACTTAGATCAACCCCAAAATAGCCAATGTCTTCTAGTCAGTCACCTAAAAAGTTATAAAGGGCCTTGAGCCAAGTATTTTTTCTTTCCCTAGGTATGTGAATGAAGTGAAATAGCAGTTTTCTTGTGGGATGAGTTATTTCAGAAAAGAAGAGTTCAAGCAATGTTTGGAGCCATATGAGAAAGAAGTTAGCAGATGAAAATCTGTATTATAAAAGGCAGCATTCATGGCATTCTTTTTTTTTTTTTTTTATTATTTTTTGTATGTGTATGAATGTACTGTTTGCATGCAGGTCTGTGCACCCGTGTCGTGCAATTCATGGCATTCTTTAGAAGTTATTGGTCCCAGGGCTGGAGAGATAGCCTAGCGGTTAAGAGCACCGACTGCTCTTGCCAAGGACCTGGGTTTGATTCCCAGCACCCACATAGTGGCTAAGAACCGTCTGTAACTCCAATTCCAGGAGAATTCCAGTTCCAGGGGAATCCGAGACCCTCTTCTAACCTCCGCGGCATTGCATGACATAGGTGCACAAACCTACATGCAGACAGTACATTCATATACATACATACACATAAATAAAATAAAAAAAAATACTACATATACTTAGCAGGTAATGGTATTGGGCATAAAAAAAAAAAGAAGAAGAAGAAGAAGCTTTTGGTCCCAGTCATGTGCTTATAATCCCAAAGCTTGGAAACAGGGGCCAAAAGATCAGGAATTCGCTATTATAGTGAGTTCAGGGACAGCCTGGTATACATAAGAGACTCTGTGTGAAGACAGCTACCTCCTTAAAAAAGTTCTTACTCGTAGCAAGTCATGGAAAAACTTAGTGCCTTTTTCCCCCCTCCTTTTTGGTTGGTTTGTTTCTTTTGTTTTTCCCCAGTTACTAATGATGACATTGTGAAAAGTTTTTTTTTTTTTTTAATTAAGAAAATGATTCAGGAAAAGTATTTGATTTCTGTTTGCCAGGCCTAAAGTCCAACCAGCATCACAAAAATTGCTCACTCTCAAGCCATTCAGTTAAGTTAATTAATTTTCCTGTTTGTTTGTTTATTTATTTATTTATTTATTTATTTATTTATTTATTTATTTATTTATTTTGAGACAGGGTCTCCCTATAACCCCAGCTGGCCTGGAATGCACAGAGATCTGCCTCTTGAGTGCTAGGATTAAAGGCATATGCCACCGTGCCCAGCTTAAAGACGGCTCTTAGCCTCCATGTGGGTGCTGGGAATTGAACACAGGTCCTCTGCAAGAGCAGTCAGAGCTCTTAACCGTTGAGCCATCTCTCCGGCCCTTTCCTGTTATTCCAAATCATGTTATTTTGAATAAAGTAGTTTTATTCATAATGCCAGTACAAATAATACACTGTTAAATTGTGTCTGACAAAGTTTATTTAATCTAGTAGCAGTGTATGCACTTAAGTAGGTTGAGGAGTGAGGAGTAATGCATTTTAAGACTGTGTTAAAGATCATACATGAGGGGCTGGAGAGATAGCCTAGCGGTTAAGAGCACCGACGCTCTTGCAGAGGACCCGGGTTCGATCCCCAGCACCCACATGGCGGCTAAGAACCGTCTGTAACTCCAATTCCAGGAGAACTCCAGTTCCAGGGGAATCTGAGACCCTCTTCTGACCTCCGCGGCATTGCACGACACGGGTGCACAGACCTGCATGCAAACAATACATTCATACACATACAAAAATAAATTAAAAAAAAAAAAAAGATCATACATGAACAGAAAAGGGAACAGAAATGGCCTTTCTGCCTCTGTAGACTTCATGTAGTGAGTTTATGGTGAAAGCACATTGTACAGTTGTGTCTGCCTTTGCTGTGGTTAGCTCACCCCCTTTCCTGTACCACTGGGTTTCTGATATATAGCACTTCTTTCTGATTCAACAGCATAAAACTATTGTGTAAAAGAAAGTACTTTATTCATTATCTATTCATGTGGGTAGCCCTCACCAGGCAAGCAATTACTTTCTTATTGTGGTAACAAATTTTTGCTAGACATGGGGACATATGCCTAGAGACAGAGCTCTGTATGGTACATTTGGTCTATATAGTGAGTTCCAGGTTAGCCGTAGTTACATAGAGATCCTATCTTAAAACAGAAAGAGTTCTTTTTTTACTGGTTAAATTTTATTTTATATTTTTATTTCATTGATAGTCATCCTTTGTGTGTAAACTTTTAGAGTTTGTATATACTGTTTCTTACAGGGCTTTTCTTGACACTTATTAAATTAATAATATTCTACCTGGCAGTTAGTGCTGTAATTTTATATTGTCATTATTAATTTGTAATCCTTTATGTGTTTTCAAGTAAGTCATCGATGGTCTCTTTTCATAGGTCACATCCTACAATCTCCATCAGCCAATGTCCTTCCCACTCTTCCTTTCCACGTTCTTCGGAGCTTGTTTAGTGCTACTCCTTTGACTACTGATGATGGTGTGCTTCTGAGGCGGATGGCATTGGAAATTGGAGCATTGCACCTCATTCTTGTCTGTCTTTCTGCTCTGAGCCACCATGCACCACGTGTTCCAAATTCTAGCCTCAACCAAACAGAGGTAGGTTTTATTTCTTCTCTAATTGTGCAAAACTAAATTTCATTAAACACAAAGTTTTTCCTTTTCTTTTTTTCTTTTCTTTCCTTTTCTTCTTTTTTTTTGGGGGGGGGCACTTTTTGAGGCAGGGTCTCCCTTTAGTCCAAGCTGGCCTGGAGCTCACTATGTAGACCAGGCTGGCCTTGAACTCACAGAGATCTGCCTGCCTCTCCCTCCAAAGTGCTGGGATTAAAGGCGTCTGCCACTATACCCAGCACATAAAGTTATTTTTAAACTAATATTTGAGAACTTGGGCATTCCATTTTATGTCTACAATAGGAAAGAGAAAGTTCTGCTTGTGTTCTCTGGTAGGCTCCTTCAGAAAAATCACAAATTAACCCTGTTTGGAAAGTTGGAATACTATTCAGATGTGTCTAACCAACCATGATATACTGAATATATGATGTGATCCTTTCCTCCTTAGAGAACTTTTTTTTTTTTTTTGTATTTTTGAGACAGGGTCTCCCTTTAGTCCCAGCTACCTTGGAGCTCATTCTGTAGACCAGACTGGCCTTGAACTCACAGAGATCCTCCTGCCTCTGCCTCCCAAGTGCTAGAATTAAAGGCATGTGCCACCACACCCGGCAGAGAACCATATTATTGAGTGTTAAGTGCTATCTAGTACAGTAATATGCAAAATAAAAGCAGAAAAACTCCCTATTTACTGTTGATTTGATTGGATGTGTAGAAAAACCTTTAAAAAATTGTTTTAACAGCTCATTGGGGATATAACACATGAGGTCAGTATACAAAAATTGCTTCCAGGATTGGCAGATGTCTTAATAAAGTGCCTGCTGTGCAATCATGAAGACATGAATTTGGCACAGTACACGTGCAGAAAACCGCATGCTACAGAGCATGCCTCTAATCCCAGTGCTGAGGAGGCCAGCCAGTCTTGCCAAATTGGTGACCTCCAGGTTCAGTGACAGAATCTGTCTCAACATAAAATAAAGTGAAGAACAATTGAAGAAGTCTCTTTTTTTTTTCTGAAATAGATTTGTTTTTTTGGTTTTCTGCATATGAGTGTACACAGTGAAGAAGGCTCTTGATATTGACTTCTGGCCTCCTCATGAACATACATGCATGCACATACCCATACCCACACACCACCCCCACAATTCTTTTTGTAAAGTAATAACAAACCAGCCAGATTTGGTGGGGCATGCCTATAACCAGCACTTGGGAGGCAGAGGCAGGTGGATCTCTGTGAGTTCAAAGCCAGTCTGGTCTACAGAGTCAGCTCCAGGCCAGCTGGGACTAAAGGGAGACCCTGTCTCAAAAAGACATCCCCATGGGCTGGAGAGATGGCCTAGTGGTTAAGAGCACCGACTGCTCTTACAGAGGACCCGGGTTCGATCTCCAGCACCCACATGGCAGCTAAGAACCGTCTGTAACTCCAGTTCCAGGAGAACTCCAGTTCCACAGGAATCCAAGGCCCTCTTCTGACCTCTGTGGCATTGTACGACACGGGTGCACAAACCTATGTGCAGACAATAAATTCATACAAATAAATAAATAAATAAATTAATTAATTAATTAATTAAATGAAAATAAATGGGCACCTCATAAAAGATCCACCCTCTTCTGCCTTCCGGGTGCCGTGATTAAAGGCGTGGACCACCACACCTGACCGCATGTAGTATTTTCAAGGTTTACCCATGTAGCCTTCACTAATACCCTATCTTTGTTGGTAAATTAGTCATAGTCTATTGTACTTCTTCATGTGTTCATCCATTTGTAGGCATTTGGATTGTTCCTTCTTGGATTGTGGTGAACAGTGCTTCTATGAACATTTGTACACATGTGTTTTAGTACCAATTCTCATTTCATTGGTGTATTACAGCAATTTAGTATTCAGGTTTTTGATGAATAGTCAAACTGCTTTGCTTGCTGTTGAGCTGTTTTACATTCTCAGGGGTTTTTTTTGTTTGTTTGTTTGTTTGTATTTTTGAAACAGAGTCTCCCTTTAGTTCCTGGAGCTTGCTCTGTAGACCAGGCTGGCCTTGAACTCATAGAGATAGGCCTGCCTCTGCCTCCCAAGTACTTGGATTAAAGGCGTGTCCCACCACGCCCAGTTTCTCAGTGGTATTTTTAATGATAAATAAAAGCAAGTACTAACAATATTCTTTTTTCCCATACCAGCCACAAGTGTCAAGTTCTCATAACCCTACGTCAACGGAAGAACAGCAGCTATATTGGGCCAAAGGCACTGGCTTTGGAACAGGCTCTACAGCTTCTGGGTGGGACGTAGAACAAGCCTTAACTAAGCAGAGGCTGGAAGAGGAGCATGTCACCTGTCTCCTTCAGGTGTGTTCATTAATTTTATACTGTCGATAATTTATTGTATTTCTACTCATTTTTAAATATTGGTGGCTTTATTCATTCTTAAAGACTTTTTCCTGTTCTATAATTTTTCCCTTCTAAATTGACTAGGCTGACCAGGCTGGCCTTGAACTCACAGAGATCTACCTGGCTCTGCCTCCCAAGTGCTAGGATTAAAGGTGTGCGCCACCACACCTGGGCTGGTTAACTCTTTAAAACAAGACTGAATCTCTCCTTCCCAGCAGCTGTTGGTTTCCAGTCATTTCTCAGGGATTTCTTAACCCACTTCTCAGCATTTTTGCTGAGATTTTTATCTGGCTTGAGCTTATGCGGCACTTGAGCATGCTGTGTGTTATTATGAGTAGCTGACTAGCTGTCTGGAAAAGTGGTCCTCTACCACCTCTGACTCTTAACATTCATTCCAATTCCTCTTTCTTTTTTTTTTTTTTTT